>KN727069.1:6173-28089 GCA_000816745.1 Ancylostoma duodenale
CCTTTTCTTGAGGGGGTATCGCTGTTTTGTTGTTTACCTGTGATGATGTTGCATTGTTTTTGAAATATTAAGGTCTTACGAAGGTATTAATTGCCGAAAGCTAATGGAAATAAGAGAAAAATAAGAACAGAGCCTCCGCAGGTCAAGAATAGTTAAGTGAAAATGAGGCTGAGAGACAGAAATAAATTGGATTACTTCTGCATCTTCTGATATTCCGGTTTTTTTTTGGTATTTCATTTTCGGACAAAGCCAACTTCCGGGATTATATCCTATGTGCACTCTTGTTCATTTCTGCCGTAGTCCGGGAGATTATCTGTCTCTCTTACTGTGCCATGCATTCGAAAGCGATGAACGACGCTGCTGAAATATCGGTGCAACAGGACCAAAAGAGGAATTTTGCTTGAGTTCTGGTCTTTCTGAATCTTCTAGCCACTTATTCGTTCTCATCCCAGCACCGCTTTTCACGAAAGAATCACAAGAACAACATATTTCCTATACCCACTTATGATCATAGATATAGCCGCTGAAAAAATCTAGTGTATCCACTTGTTCCCTTCCCAAGTTGGCTTTTTACGCTGGAAGAGAAAGTATATTCTTAAGGAGACGTCGATGCTGCCGAGCAAGACCAACTCTGACGAAGATCAGCAAGAATCCACTGCTCCATCGGACACGTGTGCGCCACCGCTCCAGAAGGATGTGGCTCAGAATGCGGACGCCGCTGCCGTAAGAGCGGATAGTGGACAACACTGCAATAGGGTACAAGCATGGAACTCATTCATACCGTGATCTCACTTATTCATAAGCTAGCTGTTTTTGACGCAGTCAAACTCTACTGGTTTAGCTCTGCAGCCTAGTACTAGTACTTCTTGTTTAGCTGGCTTGAGATGAAATCTTTCTGTACAAAATGTCGAGTGTTTAGCTTTTGATGACGCTGAAACGGGAAGCCAAACGCTTACTTTCGTCTATCTATTTGTGTACCATATTGATGAATAAAGCATCAGAATTTCTGTATGATTGACAGGTTGCCTACGGAGATAATGTAACAGATTATGAAATAGATGGTGACGCAACTGAGTTCAATTAATTACTTTTGTCTGAAGGCGTGAGATACACTCTGTTGGACCACTTCAAGCTACTAAAGCCTGATTTCGGAGGTGCCCGCATTTAAGTCTTCAACGCATATTCAATTAAGTTAATTATAACAAACAGTTATTGTGAAATAACGAATAGTATGATATTTCCACTTGAAAAAATACCAAATTGGCTATAGTGATACATAGAAACAATTTTATTCACTCTGTCTACTTCAATTACGAGAAAAACCAAGGGTTAGTATTTACCACGTATGTATACTACAAAAATCTCATAAAAGAGAGGTTTGCAAAGCAATGAACCTGGAGAGCAGTGGCGAACGCAGAAAGTGGAAATGGAAAAAAAGTGGGGTCTCCGCCGTTCTAGGGGCCCAGACGGAAAATAAAACTGATGAAAATATTAATTAAAATAATTACTAATTAATAAAAATTATACTAAAAATAATAATAAAAATGAACAATTAAAAATAAACTAATACAAGATTTTTATGTTACCTGTAGACAGAGAGTTGTAACATCCTGCTTAAGAAAAGCAGTTGAAGTCTCGATTCAACTCGAGGTCAAGGAAAGAATGCAGGAAAGAATGATGTCAAGAACATAGTAGTCAAACATCCTAATGTTTTTACACTACCGGTTTCGGGACTTGAACTAGACCGGAAGTATAGCTTTCCTTGGCGCCCTCGGGTCGTGGACCCTTTCATCAGTGTTTCGCAAGGAGGTTCAAAAGTGCTTAATGCTACACTAATGAGATATTCGTAAGACTACGCTGAGAACACTGCAGAAAATGCACCATCTCGGAACTTCACCAAATTTCACACGGATAGGTTGTTCTAATCACTGATATCACGGTAACTTATGTACAATTAGCATTGCCACAACCTATAGTCGAGGAAAATCTGAAGGAAGATTTGGATGGACGATGAAGCAAAAAACTATGGGCAAGAACTCTGCATGCGTTATAAGTATTCGGTGTGTATGTATTCAACCCCAGTCGAATGGATCAGGAGGTGCTAAAAACCTGAAAAGCGGAAAATCCCCTGAGTGCTTCCTCTAAAGATGTTTGCGTGCAAGCAAATTACCCACATTCCCATTAGTAATGCGCACTGCCAAGTCCAACGGGGACACCAGGAATGAAATTAGTCAAAGTGACAGATACTAATTAATTACATGACGTTTTCCATCACATCATCATCTCACAAATGTATAAATGCACTATAAATCCATTCGACACTCTAATGTAAATACATTTACTCGGTTGTAGGAACTCCACACTAGCAAAGTATCTCTTGATTCTCAGCACCATCACTTATGTATTTTTTTCCGAGGATATCAACGATTTTATCACATTTCATCTCAAAAAGGATATGCTAATCTTTGGTGTTCTCACTACAGTTGTCAAGTTAGCTTGTGTACTATCCTTAACAATTCAAGGGTGTTTTGTGAAGTGCATCGCACTCCAGTAGGTTTCAAATGGTTCGATTGTCCAAATGCAGTACACTGAGTTACAATGTTGGGTAAGACGATTATAAGGAGTGAGGGAAAAAAGAAGCAGAGAGACTAGTGACTTTTTGGGTTAGATTAACGCCGCATTATTAGGGTCTAAGCGTCCAATCGTTGCTGTCGGTCTCAAGGTTTGGCAGGTACCGTCTTGTTGGACGATGAGTATGACATTGCGAGGGATCCAGCTTGCTGTTTGCCTATTTTGGAATAAAGAGACCATCAGAGCTCGTATGCTAATACTTGTTTAGCTGCGATAGAGGCCCTCAGTGGGCCAATGATCATTAGGTCAGGCTCCTTCTATTCTCGCTTCACAGACATAAAGGGCTGGGTGAGAGGATCAAGGATCATCTATTCATGAGAACGGAAGTTATGGTATGCACAGCATGAGAGGATGAATCATGAGTTCACGGGAGAGGAAATCTTGGCAGGTGTAGCGGTCATTGTTACACACTACATAGTGCTCATCCCAATCCATTAGACAGGGTGACTGCAAACAGCGAACAAGTCCATCAGTTTAAAATGATATTGGAAAGACTCATAAACAGCACCAGCAATATTTCAGGAAGACAACTTCCTAGCATCCGCGGTTTAATGTGTTATTCCTGTTACGGTTGCATACGGCTTGTACACGCTTGTTAAGGAGCTTTACCGCCACTAAGTACCACGGCTTTCGGGAATAGCCTAAGTACATGCTCAGTCCGGCTCTTCTCACTTCATTTTCTAAATTCGTTGCAATGACGACGGAATGACGTGTTTCGTTTTCTTGCCTGATGACCTCACACCAGGAAGCATTCCTCGTGACTTAATGAGAAAATGAACTAAAACAGAATTGGAAGAATCCCTTTTATAGGGAGAACAAACTTTGGGAATAGTTAAATTTGCCTGCCAAAGTGATCGACGGGCACATGACCACCCATGAAATAGAAGTTGACACCAGGAAGGCATACCTTGCTATTCACTACTACAGGGACACTCCAATTTTAAAAGGTAGCGAGCCTTATCGTCATCCTTATCTGATCGAACTCGTTATCTTTTTATTTGGTAAGGGATGTAAGGTAACATTTGAACGGCCGCCCTCTATTCAAACATTCGATACGTAAAATTTTATGTAAAGATTGAAAACTTGGTGTTCCAAAACTACGGACACGTACTTTAACTTGAACATTTACTTGGGAAGCAGCAACAAAGAGAGTATTGGTAAATAGTGAGCACTTCCCCATTTGTTGCCACTTCAGACATCATGTTCATCATACTGATGGATTGGTTGCATATTGGTCCGTTTCCAGGATGTTTCAAGGGTTTAAATGGCCTTTCTGATTTCATCAACATGGGATTCTGCCTGTTATAAACATGGCTTCATCTGAAAATCCCTCGCAAAGAATTAATTATCTGTTAGAAGTAGGCCTTCCGCGAAGCTTTGCAGATACAGAAGATCGAGTCTGTAACAGTTTTGCCGATGTTTGGTGGGCTGGCCCCAAAAATGACTGCTTTTTCTTCCACTGGAAAAAGTGCGTCTTGTCGTCAATATCTTTGCAAAGAAGGTGTTAATTGGCAACTTGATAAATTCCCTCACATTACATTCTTCATCATGCGAAGGCTACGGACAGTATGCGATTCGAGTTTTGCCCACTGAGAGAAAGACAGTGGCTTGACAATTCGAAACAAATACAAGCTAAGAAAAAAAGGGAAGTAAGTAGTGAAAGTTACATTTTGAGAGTTAATTAACACATAATATAGTGAGTTATTCTCTATTTTTGTAGAATTCAGCAAAATGTAGTTCAGAAATCCGAGAAAACCGTCTGTTACCCCAAAAACTGCGGTTTCTCTTGTGTCTTCTATCCAGTATTCCTACCTACCCCTGTGGGGACCTGGCATTACCTAGGATTTTCGAGTGAGTGAAACAAAGCTGTTATTAGATCGCATCTCTATGAGTACGACGTATTCAGCATTCTTTGCGGCAACCTGGCCACTTGCAAGTATAGCCCAAGAAAACTGTAAAATTCAAACAAAAACGACAAAAATTTGTCAAGTATTACTGTGTGACTTGACTCGCTGCTCGGAAATCTTGAGCAAATAAGTTTTCAAGCCTCCCTAGAACTCAAAACTCGACATACTTTAATTTTAGGTGTAATTAATAGTTAATCTAATTGAGGGTTTAATAACCCAAGTTTGAGTAATTTCTGATATTCGTACTAGCTTTATGGACTAATGGTTATTCCCTTGGAATATTGGTCTTTCTCTTCATTTTGTGGATCTTTATAACGATGATAACCACAGGTTAGTTCTTTAACTTATTCTACGACTACTTCTATATGCCTCCCCCTACCCTATTGACGAGCATGGAAAGAGGTGTATTCTTAGTTTAGTTCCGTGTAAGGTTAGGTCCGAAACGGAACTGGGCTATCCCCAACTTTTGGTATTCTTTTCTTTTACAATCGCTTGTTCTTTATTAGCATCCAAGGACAAGGAAAAGCTAACGAAAACGTCATCATGTTTATCTTGTAAGCATTTTTACGAAGATATATTCACGCACGGCTCAACAACATTAGCGATCCACATACATAGAGCATCTCCACGCTTTTGATCGTTTATATTAAACTTTCTGGATCTTCGACAAAATAGTGAGGGGTTCAAGCATTATGATGACGAAGAACTTGTGTAAACACGCATTTTGCGTAAACAGTGAGTCTAATGAGCATGGTGATTCGAGAGAGTTTTCATTAAAAGGGCATTGGCTTACGTGTAAGCGCTCAAAACAAGAACAAAAAACAAGGAACACGCCCATTTGCATTAGGAGTTTAGTCGACGATACTCCAAACACTAATGCGTGGGGATCTGCCACTGAACTTCCATCCATGATGTCAATAGCTTTCTCTCTCACCATTACACAACTACCTGCTAATTAGGAGATTTCTGCGGATGAAGAAGCTTTTCCACACTTATTCAGGAAGCAGAGGTTGAGTAGGCTCTACAATTAGTGAGAAGTCCTGGACTTCAAGGGAAGAGGAGCTATATGAAGTTTGCCTTGATCCACTTCCATTCAATAGACCTGAATCGACCCAACTCGCCTTTCTTTTAAAGGCAGTACCCGCGGAAATTTTCACTCCCGAGATTTTCACGTTTTTCTAGCTATTTGGGTACGCTGAGCCCTAATCTTACGTTGAAATTCACCAAAAGTGAGAAAATAGAGCATTTTGAAGAGCTCCAACTTTGGACAGGCAAGAGGCATCGGACGAGTGATCCGCTCTGTGGTGTCGACATGATCGATTTCGCGGCATGTTCTCAGCTGATTAGGGGATGTAGCGAGATGTCCGTTCTATTTCGCTTTCCTCAAGATTCTCCGCTTTTCCAAGGCAAAAGTAGGACTGATTTTGGGAAGATGTGGTAGTATGTGGCACCAATCTGTAAGGTTAAGGTAGAATTACTATAGATATACGCACACCATTTGGAAATAAACAAAAATAACAGAAAGCAGAATAAAAACAAAAAATTCGCCACAGTGATGATGGAAACAAAGAAGGAGCTTCCCGTATAAGTATTCCCACCCAAGAAGAAACTTGCGGAAATTTCGTCATACAACTGCTTACCTGTGTGCTTGTCGTGTTCCTGGGCATCCAAATGTCCTCGGGGGCAGGTGCAATGACGTAGGGTGTTGCCGCAGACATTGATGTAGCAAAAGTCTGAAAAACTGGTAAAAATTAAGTGTTTTCAAAGGAAAAAAGGGTAGGAAATAAGCGGATGTTGAAATTGAAAATCAGTTGATGGCGCGTGGTACGCAATCACGACGTTTGCCAGCAGGTACGCCTTAATTTACCGGGGCGCAAACTCGTCCAAATGAATCGTTGGCACAGACTATTACTTGTTATGGGGTGGAACACAGTGGGTTTCCGCTTCTTTTATGTCGCGGGAGCTGCCCGAACTGTGGTAAATTCTTGAGATGTTTCAAAATCTCGAAGACCAATTTTTCCGTGGGTGCTGCCTTTAACATAGAGTTGACTTAGGATTGACGCTTACCGTCATTTCAATCTCCAGTGTGGCTATCAGCTACATCTTCCCCGGATTTTACCTGGAATTCTCAAATGCTATCACCTAAGATTTGATAGTGAATTGCAGAAGAAAAAGAGCGCTGAAAGATGAAAGAAAAAGCTTTCATTCGCAAAATGACAAAATCTCAAATTCGCGAAAAAAGCAGGTATCGACTTGGAAAATTTGCGAATATCTTCATAAGGGCTTCTGATAAGTTCCCGGTCAACTTCACCTGTGTTCTACAAAATTGATATCCAGCCCGTTGAATTGGAGCTTTTTCTTAAATAAGTTACTTCACCGATCCATAAGTAGAGTTATACCAAAGCACAGAATCCTTGCTGGAAAAAACTGACTCGAACCTTTGCTGGTAAAGGATTAGCGAAAAGATTACTTGCTGCCTTATCTTTTATTTCCTAGAGATGTTGTGCGATGATCTCAACGCTGTTTAAAGGCAGCACCCAGAAATTTTCACCCCCGAGACTTTCACATTTTCTGACTATTTGGGTAGGCTGAACCCCCATCGTGCCTTGAAATCCGCCAAAAGTAAGGAAATAGAGCCGTTTGAAGAGCTCCAACTTTGGGCAGGCGAGAGGCATCGGACGAGTGATCCGCTCTTTGCAGTGTCGACATGATCGATGCCGCCGCATGTTATCATCTGATTGAAAAGTTACTCATGCTTGCGGCGCGTCAAAGTTTACGCGCCTCTCCAAAACTCCACAAAGTTTTCGCGCGGACCCAAAGCGGCGAAAATGGAAACGCGGTTTGTTCACGTGGCAGTCGCAACGGCAAAGCTAGGAACATTGCTGACCTGCCCGGTGTTCTCGACAAGCGTCCAGAACAGCTTGTATGATCTGATCTCGCCACAGGTGTTCGGCTGGAGACTTGAAGACCATCCGTGATGTTCTTGTGAATTATCTGCGCTGGACCTCAATAATTCGTTGTACCCTCCTTTCACCTGCCATCTCCGCAGGCGTAAGGGTGTTGAAATGCATCGTAGACAGCATTGCGTAGAGCTTGCAAGTGAAGAGCGGGTTAAACCAACAATTTGATTCATATTACAAGCCCTAAGTAAACAAATAGTACTCACTTATGAATTTCTTTCCTGCAACAAAGCCTATCCAGCGCATTCTTCGACTCGCATATAGAGGTTCCTCCTCGCGGGCTAGCCTTGGACAAGTCGTTTTGCAACGTCTTGTTGAACACCAGCTTCTCAAACGCAGGAGTTCCCTCCGTGATGGTCTCTGGTCTCAGTCCTACAACATCTTCCAAGGGTCCATGGCCGCACCTGGTGGATCAGGAGGGAGAGTACCCTCCACGTAGCATGCGATATTATGGGAAATTTTTAGGAGTGTTCGTCAGAACAGCCAAACATGAAGTAGAAGCTACGACAATAGGGTGCTTCGTAAATCTATTTATCTGGCTAACAAGTGCACTATGAATTTTTTGAAAAAAAAATAAAACGCAACAATGTATCTAACATGGGATGGAGCAGGCGAAACATCAGTACAAGAGAAAAGGCAGCTGAATTAGGAGATATTTTAGAAAAGTGAAGAGATCATTGAGATGAGGACGTGATTGCAAAGGCAGTGGCAGATGTGACAGTAAAAGAAGCTAAACCAATGGACTAGCTCTGATTATTTTTCATCTTTTTTTCGATTTTTTTCCGTGCTTTTTCTTGGTTTCCTCCATTCAACTCGTTCTTGCACGTTTCCTCAATTCCAAATTTTTGTAACTCATTCAAGGTTACTTCCAAGTCACATTCTGCTACACTCCTACTGTTTGTTTTTATACTTCGTACAATTTGATTAAGAGAAAGTATGTCTTGTTCAGCTGGCGACATTTTTTAAGTTTCGCGTACAGTCCCCATTTCGGATTTGACAAGTTACGAGCGTGAGAGGGACACTGCTGCCAATCATCTTCGTCTTCAATATAAGCTTCTGCTCTTGCAGCATTCATGGATGATTGATGGATTTTTCCGTTGCATGTTCGTGACTCTTCACTGGAGAACAAACCATTTCCATAGGAAAGTAACTTCCGGACAGCGTAACCCTCGTGGAGTTTAGGACTTACAAACCAAATGGGCGGGATTCGACGGTTGTCTCAATTTTTGTAACAAACACAGGTACCAGATTTTTTTAAAATCAAAACTATATTGTTCGACTACTTCCAGCCATGCCAGTCTTTTTGCATAGCCATCGCGCGATGCTCAAAGTATCCCATCAGATACATATTACGCATGCTAGCTCAAAGTACGTGCTTACTGAAGAAGACTGATACCTCTCCAGAAAGATGTGCTGATAGAGAGATTACGGTATGACTGGAATACTGCATTTGGAACTCAGTAGAACGATATGTCGCTTCAACATGTGAGGTATAGCACAGCTATAGGTACACTTCTCCATACCACTAGCGCTTCTAGGATTTGTCAGGATAAAGCTTTCTCCAGGGGGGGGGGGGGGTAACGCTCATCGTTAAGCAGTTCACACAACACTTGATCAGGCCCTTCATGGATATATTTATGAATGTACTCGTATGACTGCAAGTGAAACAAGCATCTTCATTGATACGACACTCGTAACGCATCAAACAGTACCAGTTTGTTGTGCCGATTATCTGCCACTGTGAATTGTCGCTTACCGACTGTAGTGGTGGTGCGGTTGTAGCTTGCGGTAGAGTTTCTGTCAATTGAGTCTCTTCACAAAAAGATGTAGGAGAATTTTTTTTCACACCTCGTAAGATGTGCTATTCGACAGGCAAGATGCGGTCGCTTTTCGCATGGTCCATGTGTCATGAATTTCTTAACAAAATTAAACAATCGTGACTTCTTTTCTCGTAGATGATCTGATGCACTGAGGTATTACGGCATTTCTGCCAGAATAAATATGTCAATCTTCTCCCAAGTGTTTAAGTTTTCTTCTAGTGTCGCGAGGATGCGGGCGCGCGGCATGCCACTCTCCTCGATCTTGACACTACACAAAATTGGATCCACTTCTCCAAAAATATGCTTGGTTTCATTTCTTTGCATAAACTAGGATAGTCGCATCCTGAATGCGCTCGCACAAAGCGCGGAATCGGTTATCCACTCATCTAGTTTCCCAGGTAGGTTGGATCTCGTCTCGGGCTGATCTTAGTTTCCTGTAACTTGATTGATTTATTGCGTCTTGTTTACAACGCTATAGATACACAATTCAGTTAAGATACAAATTCTGGCTGAACAGTTACCATTAAGTTGAACAAAATTATAGTTTTCATATTCATCTATGCTAAATGTCATGAATAGGTCGAGTTTCCAAACTCTTTTCATGAGATTCCCAAATTTCACTCCCTTTTTATTCTTCTCGTCTAGGTACCTGAGCAAGCTACTAGCTGTATTCTCATCTCTGTTTTGTGTTCCCCAGTAGCTGCCTAGCGATCAGCTTCTATTCTGGAGGATGAATTGTGCACACAACCTCTCACTTCCCAATATTCAATGGTGGCTAATATTACCGCGACGATCTAGGAAGTACCTAACAAACTCTCTTTTCGAAACAAAGCTGAGCGGATTTTGCTATTCAACGTCCCCTATGACACCTTTGCTATCAGGAACGTCATCATTTTCAGCGTATCTGCTCAGGCATTCTTACTACGTACCGTCACTCACTGTTTTCTCTTCCTTCAATCCAGCAACAGTTGCTTCAAAAATGGTTTTTAGGTGATAAATTCCTGACATATGATTGCTCACCACCTGGAAAAAGAAGAGGATATGTTAAGGCATCTATATTATAGCTATAATGAGGTACAAATGTTTTGTCACCTCTAGACATTATCTGCGAACCTTCGCTTAACTGCTCGTGCCTTGGCATAACTCCATCTTTGCTCCACTATCGCTCGCAAAAGATTCATAAAATTTACCTGCTGCACTTTCTTTCATATCCTAGAAGACGCTTTGCAATGACCTCAACGTTGTTTACATTCGCCAGCAAGATTAGGCCCCACGTGGTATGCGATATTAGGGAAACGTTTTACGAGCGTCCGGCAAAACAACTAACCATCATATATGTAGAAATTGCGAGAAAATGATGCTTCCTGCAACATGTACTGATAAATGATCTTTCAAAACAAAAACCCATCTATTTATTGCGGCAAGAAATGCACCACAAATTTAACAGAAAATAAAATGCAACAATGTATCTCACATGCGGTGAAGCAGGCGAAACAACAATCTAAGAAAAGGAAAGTTCAATTGGAAGATATCTTGAAAAAATGAGAAGGACTGAGAGATCAGAATAAGGATGCAAAGGCAGTGGCAGATGCGGCATTCACAAAAGCTGTGAATAGTCCTCAGACCTGTGTTGTTTTTTCAAATGGGGTGATTATCACCCAGGATCTCCTAATTCTGTCATTAACGTGGTAGAGATCGCGGGGATGTCGCGCAGTGATCCTCGAACACTGCATTGCAAGAATTGCTCTTATCCTCGGACCCTCATCAGACTAGAACCATTGAATCTTAGATCCCCGTCCGGGAAAAATTGACGAATAACGTGTGAACGTGACGAAAGAAGTTGCACCAGAAAAACATCAACGCTAAATCCACTCCGACTTCTGGCCAATCCCCATATCTATCACACTGTAATCGCTGATTAACGTTACGTTATCTTCCAGTAAGTCAGCATCCACGACCAATTCCACGACCGGTCGTTCAACGAGCGCCCGCCGACGTGAACTGACCAGAAGTCAATTTTGAACTAGCCACTAATCTGTCTTCGAGAAGAACTTCCTAGAATCGGGGGACAGCATAAAGTGATATGCGATCTTTTTCGGAGGGAACTTTTGAAGATAGTTAGCATCATGGGACCATGCGGATACCGGTATTGAAAATTAAATACAGCACCTTAAAGTAGTAGGTGGAAGTTGAAAGCGAGAAAAACAAATAAGGTTATCTATCACAGCCTTTTTTTTTGGAATTATAATGGTCGGAATCCGTCACTCAACGTCAAACATTTGAGGTTAATTTCCCAGTATTACAAGTTAAAATATTGCTGCTACATGTAAACATAAAATTAGAAACTCATCATATTTCATTTCAATAAAATGCATTCTATGCATGCATATGGTGAGCCTTCAGTGCAAGTGAGTAAATGAAGAGGGGAAAAAAAATAAAGGCAGCACCCATACTCATCCAATCGTGATCTAATCGATTGTGGGGTCAATTTCGCAATAAGAGCACCGGCTGAATCTCATCCATAAGAGTAACAACATGTAAGAGCTGGATTAGCAGTATCAGCAAACAGTAAGTTTTACGAGTTTTCATGCTAGCAATGATCTCAAAAGCCTTCTTTGGAGCGCGCAAAATGGCAACTGCCAGTTGATTCGGCGCTGTTTTCAAGTGGGAGTCCCTCATGTGCATATGTTGCCCTTTTCTTCACTAATTTCCACCTGTACTACATGATTATGACGTGATTCTCCCAATTTACTTGCTTCTACGTATTGTTGATGTACATAATCCCTTTTTTCACTGAGATCATCCAATTTCTTGAATAATTTGTTGTAGCATTGTCTAGTTTTCAAAACTTCACCATAAGGCTTGGTTTTTCCCTGAGTCACGTCTGCATGATGAAAATTTTATTTTCCTTCTGTTTGTGCCAATTCTTTCCCCGAGAAGCTGCCTAACTAGTTCAATATCCAACTACTTCGTGAAAATAGGTGGCAGTGATGGCAGCGTGATGGACATTTTTGCTCGACCTCAACCGTTTAACTCGACCACTCTGCTCTTACATAGCGAGACGGAGTATCCCAAAACCGGCGTCTCTATGTGTTTTGACAAATTTCAACACTCTAGTCATTTTCCTCACAGTCAAAAACCTAATATTACGCTGAAATCGCAATGAGTGAATTTTCCGGGGCTGCTGCCTTTAAAGAACTGAAACACTGTTCACATCAAAATAACTCAGTCCTCGCCATCGCAACTTCACCTAGTTTACTGCGCCAATACTTCCTTAATAGGTTGTTGGAAAGTCGATGTGCGATTTTCAACCCGCGGTTTTTGGCTAATTTGACACATTGCGGACAACGTGATTAAAATGGTGCATCATGCCGTCTCGTCCCCGTGTGGGCACGTAACGCACATAGTTCATCACGTCATCACGCGGAATATGCTCCTTATGTTCATAAAGCGTTCCCATGTAGTCACTTGGTGCAAAAGGTGAATTATCAGAAGAATGCTCTCTGGCCAGCCGTGCTCCCAACGGAAAAAGGTACTCGGTCCACATTGCGTCAAAGACATGAATAGGAATGCTTCAACCGCCTATTTCGTACTTATTCCCAAGCGTCTTCCTCCTTTCTTTCAGATTTACACTCCATTTCGAATTCAGCCTTCTTTTTCAGCTTTTTGGTGGATGATTTTAGGTCCACTCGGATGCAACATTTATCTCAATGTATATCATCGGCTCAATGTGGTTAACAATGCAGGTTGAAGGGGAAGAAGGCCTACTGGGAGGAAGCTGGAGGAAATGCTGAACAAAAACATAGGTTGGCATTAGTTCAAAAATTACAGGTCTTGAAAGGTGATGTTCGATATTCAATCGAGTCCTGGAAGATGAAATATACAATCTTTATATACCTGTTTTTGGCCAAGTGGAAGGTAGCAGTTCTTCATTTAGGCTACAGCCGAATTACGAGCGCTACTTCATCCGGTCATTTCTTATTTTGCACAGCACTACGGGATAGATTTTGAAGAGCGTCAGTATGTATTACGGAGAATGTACCCTCTTCTATAATTGTCGCCACAACATACACTGCAAAAATTTGAGCTGAGCGCAAAAACCCTTCCTGGAACTGGAGTTATACAGGGAAGGGTTATGGTCACTATCTGGCAGTGTTCCGAGGGCCTATGTAGTGCATTACTCGTTCACGAAGTCCAGCGAAAGTACTAGAGCTGACCTGGCCTCCCACAAAAACTTGAAACAGCTATGAAGGTACCCTTCATTAGTCAAGGAAAAAGACGTCCTGATTCTACGCGATACCGCATGCCCACACCTCAATTTAAGGACGACACCAAAAAGGCGAAATAGTTAAGTATTAGAACGACTTCTGCCCTACGGTTGTTCTCCAATTGAAGCAAACTGTCCAAACCTCAGAGGGAGGATCTCAGGTGGCAATACCTCTGCTCAAAACACATTCAGTAGCTTCAATGCTTGTAAAGATACCAGGTTCATATCTTGTCCAGACAGAAATGTGGCTTGAAGATGGCACAGATATGCTGACTCATAAAGTTAATAAATTTATTAATAAGGCTTGGTTTGAGTCGACTCACGACCAACCGAGTCCGACGTTGATTTTGCAACAACCTAATATTGTTGAGGCACTCCACTGGAAGGCAGCACCCCACGGAAAAATCCGTGCTCGAGATTTCGACGTAATCTGAGGTATTTTAATGCGCTGAACACCGTCGAACTTCTGAAACATGCCAAAACTATGAAAACGTTGTTTTTGGATGGTCCTCCTACTCCATGCTTTGACATAAGTTGGTTTGATTGTGCGAGGCCTAAGGTGTCGACCGATCGGAAAAAAGTCGATGCTGCCATTTTACCTCACTTCTTTTCTTGCGCAATCACTTATTTAAATTGTTTTGCTTCTTTTTCGGTAGAGACCAAAAGAATTAATCACTGGAGGAAGTGCAGCAGCAAAGAGACAAGCCACTGAAAAAGAAAGAAGTCTCAAAATGGCCCAAAGTACGAAGTTAAATCATATTCGAATTCCGCGAAAGAAATTACCCAACGAACGAGTAAACGGTGTTGTTCGCAAGAAACGGAATAAGTGGGGAGGAGAAAATAACGTTTGCCAACTTAAAGCAAAAAAGAGGGTGAAAGGATGCTTTAAACGCTGAAAGAAGTTGGGGGAAAACCAAATGGATTGTGAAACAGCTGATACATATCTGCCACTGTTCGTGCTCCAAAAAAGGCATTCCAGCTCTGGCTCAAGCGCGACATCATATTAAAGGCAGCACTCACGGAAATTTTCACTTCTGAAATGAGCCGCTTACCATGTAGCTGGCCGCTGGACAATCGCAACAGTAAGTTGAACACCGTGGATGGCCACCTACCTGTGAAGATACTGCCGTGGACACATCTGCCGACATGGACAAAAATGGCTTCGTCGCGCCAACTAACGCCGTTGATAGGGTGTGCGCATGCGGTTCAGCGGACGCTTTTTATGAAATTCGCACCATTTGCAGGGTTTCGTGGCGGGACCCATCACGGAACACTCGTCCGCGCTGTGGACACACATGAAATACCACCATCATTTTCTGTGTTTTTCGCGTGTTTCACGCTACTTCATCGTTGTCGATGAGTTCATCGTCCCCAAAAACCCCGATATACCGCGAAATCTTGGACCCAAAAATTTCCGTGATTGCTGCCTTTAAGGGAAGGCCGAATTAAAATGTTGAAATGAAGTTGTACTTGTGATATCTCGGAGAACACAAGGTCTACTACAGCACTACCGCTGCAGAACTATCGACTTTATGCCTCGGGTTCGAGGGAACTTGAAATCTCAGACACGGAGATTATCGTGGGTGGTGCCTTTAATCCGACTTACTGATGGTTGCCAGAGCCACGTAGATGAACAAGCAGCCTCACTTGCTGAGAGTCTAAGGATTAATCCAAAGAAATGCAATGCTTTCCCCATTTTCCAACGTACATATGAACGGAAGTCAGAAGTGAGAAAAACAGTTCTTTCGATCTTTCGATGAAACAGATCTTTCGACGAATAATTGTTGCGCGTTGAACCATTCATCATACATCCTTATAGATCAGATTCTGCAAGACCGACTTTTGTGAAGGTATCAGGATATAGGACTTGGTCGATCATCTACACAGAGTTGAAACAACAGCATCAGTGAACGCTGAATAATGCGTTTTCTGCGCATTAATAGCAATACTGAAAAAAAGCCATATTGACAGAGGTAATCGATTAATCTGGATGGAAAGATCTGTACAGGATGTTCAAATCAATCAACAGAGAAACTAATTGCTAAAAACGGGAAAGAAGCCAAAAATCATATTTTCAAAGGCTGTAGTACCTCCTATATAAGCATTACCTGTCACACGTTTCCATTTACAGTTTGTCATTTCATCAGACCACCAATTCATTGATTTATTTTGATTGTAACTCTGTACAGACAAATGCAACTGCGAAATATTATACTACAACTTCACAAAAAAGCTGTAAAAATAGGGCAGCTCTGATGCTCCTTTCGAAATTTTCCTAGATCCAAGACTAGCGTATTCTTCATTGCTGTCAGGTTAAGGACTCATATGGTAGCACACCATCAAAAGCAGCACCAGTGACAATTATCGTGTTCCAATTTTTCAATTTTTTTTGTGTGATACTTTGGGGATTCCTAACTTTAGTTTTAGTTTCAATGATTCTATGATGGGAGTTCTGGAGACCTCGCCCTCTATGTATAAGACACCAGAATTGATACTCTGTCTCAACACTTCAACTCAGGCCGCTGAACAGCTGATCGAATACACTCGGCATTGATGGACTCTATTGGCCCGGGAAAAGTCAAATCTCGCTCTTTAACAATAAAATAAAATTGTTAACATTAAGGAAAGGTGTTACTTTGAATAGAATAAAAGGAACAAATGAAAGAATGTAGCCAACTCGCCCACTTCGTTCCCTTTTCCATACACGGGTGGGAAGGCTCAAAAATTAGGTCTTCCGCGAACTAGTCAGTATGAGGAGGGGGACCTTTCTTCATGTAACTTCAGTGCAGTTTGAGGTTAAACTTGACAAGACATTTCAAATATCGTGCGCCCCTTTAAGAAATACGTTTTGTTTCCACTTAGTTGAATCATCTGTTTGGGTATATAAAAATAAGTTGTATAAAAAAGAAATAAATATGTGCATAGCAGTATTATTCCAAAATAAATAAAATAATAATAGAATAGTAAACATTAATAAATGAATGAGTTATACAGAAGGTATTCTTCGAAGTCATGAGAGAAAATTCCATCAATACATAATTCTAGGCTAACACTTTGTTTTGAAGAGAACGGGGAAGCTTTTACACTACATATACTAGAAGGCAGCGTTACGTGGAATATTTCTGAAATTAAGAACTCTCAAGGACGATTGACCTGTTGCAATACTAATTAAGAAATTGCTAACTTGTCAGGAAGATTGCATTTATTATTTAACGCTCCAACCAACTCCCGCATCTGAAAAACGTGTCATTTTCAAAAGATATCATTCAAAAAGTTGAATTACATTTGGATCAGGTCATCTGTGAATTTTTTTGCTTCTCAAACCTCTACCAAGACATTCAATGATAACTGATCGATTAGCCTTCGACAATGAAGAGTTCTCCAATGTCATTCTCTGCAAAAAAAAAATTCTACAGGAATTCTATTGCTATCTCACAATTATTTCCCACATTTCCTTATGATGACCGAGACCTAGGGGGAATATCTACGTGAGATTTATCCTGCATCTCACTCCTGTCTATCTGATCATCCAGACAACATCCTCGGAACACGCCCTCCACCGCAGCTGAATAATTCCATCATTATCCTCAAAAAGTGCGCTGGAAGAATGACGGTTGCTGAAATTAATGTGAATGGATTTCATCTTGATAGACACGCTACCCTCATAATTTATGGGCCTCGTAGGGGTTTTCTAAGCGCCTTCCGCAACTAATTGATGTGTGTCAGTTTAAAAGAAGAGAGTGAAAACGCGAGAGTGAGAGAAGTGAGTTCACTGATGATTCTACAAATTTCAACAAGATTAATGATTTTTGCTCTACATATGGGATTAAGAATACCTGCCTATCCTAGCTCTGGGTTCTTGGAACGAGTGAATTTTTCTTCTCCTTAGAACACTTTTCTGAATTGTTTTTGCTGAAAAAGTCGACGAAGATAGAAGTTCGGATTTAATACCGATTTCGAATGTGTCTAAATTGTACGTAACTAGACAGGATTTGACATTTGGCGCTGGGATAGTGTGGAAATCTCCGTTGCGTTCTCTTTCTTTGCCATCAGTTTCCCGTAAAAAAGATTATATCAACCACATTCGTGAACCTTGCAGCGATCACTAATAGGAATAAAAGTTACATTCACAAGCACAACAGCTTAAAGTCCCGCATGGCATAGAAGTAAAAAAAGTTCCCGTATTCCGGATTTCCGGAAGAGGGTTCGCTACAGTTATATAATATTATGAAATGAATACACTGTATAACACAGTGCAAATTTTATGCCTCTTGGATTTGTTACTGCTGTTGTACTCCGAATGATATTTGTTGCGTTAACATCCTGTTTAATTTTTAAGCAAAAAATAAGTAATCAGAAAATTTCTTCTTTTTTTGGCACCACATAACTGAATTTTTCGGCATTTCACACGATAGAAACTTCACGCAATGTGAAAAGTGATAATGTCCTTTACAGGTCTCTGGAATGGGTGGAATAAGCAAGGTCGAAATCCAATTAGCCATATCACTAACGGATTAGTTCCCTCTAATGCGGCAGCTGAGACCGAAACGACTGTAGCGGAACGGTTTCTCACTACGACATCATCCAGACAGACGATCAGACACCCCATCGAAAGAGAAGCTCCCTTCGCAAAGGTGGCTGAAGCCATAGAAAAACTTCAACCCATCAACACTAACACGTACCAGACCACATACGTACACGGCTCAGCCGGTTGCACGTTCCCCTTCACTGTTCCTGGGGGGAAAAAAACCTTGTCCACGGTTGGTTGCGAATCCCCGCACAAGTGGTGGGATGCCATTTGAGACGGGTGACGACGCATTTGCAGGGAAGCAGCCAGTCTCGGTAGTGGTTAGGGGGTGGCGATATCCAGCCGCTGCGAGGCTCGTCGTTCACATCAAAACAGCCGGTTCGTCGCGCGCTCCTTCATTCTGCATACAACCATGTACTACGCGACGATTCTGCTCTTCACTGTACTGCTACAACCAGGTTCCTTTCACATTCTATCCACTACTACTTATACCAGTTAAACCTATATTCATTCTCATAGCCTTTTACTCCAACCATGCAAGCTTACCTTATCCATAGAAGCAACTTCACCTCATGCATTTTCTTGGATATAACTCCTTAGGTGTAGATATGGTTTTCAGCGTTACCCAAGACCCACCAACTCGTATACAAGAGGTTCACGGCCGAAACGTGCCGAGTAAATCCGTGCCTGAATCAAGGCAAATGCGTCCCTGGGAAGCTAAGCTGTCAGTGCGCACAAGGCTGGATGGGACGATTTTGTCACCGTAAGTTACTTATTCAATCATTCACAATGTGCAGTCTGGATACCGATACCGGGCTTGAGAACTCGTTTTGACTGGAACTTAATCGCTTAGCTCCTTGCAATCTCGTTGCTTCCTCGTCGTTTTGATTCGAATCCTTCTCAAATTCCTTTCCTTTGCTCATTGAGTTTCACCTTTAAGCAACCAGAAGTTCTGTGGCAAGTCTTGGCGAAAAATCCTCGGTTTGACGATCTAATCTCGAATCCATATGCATATATCTGGCACTGTCATTGATAGTGGCGACAGCAGCGCGTTGTTCCTACATCGTGTATCGAGTTCTAGCATAAGCGCTTCAATCGAGTTTACGGACTTACGCCATCACGTAACACCTCAGATCTTCATCAATGAACAAGGTTCAGTTTTTCTTGCGTGTCTTTTTTGTTGCGTAGATCCTTACATCCTGAGTAACTCTCTACTACTAGTTTGTAGTTGCCTCATCCAGAAATCTTCATTGATTAGGACATAGAATTCGCAACTCTTTAGCATTCTACGTGCAGTGTAATTGAACAGGATCAAATCCGGAATTAAGCTAAGGGATTTGATTCAGACCAAATCGTCTGGTCCTGGCTCACTTTCTGCTTGACATTTATTTGTTCCCAAGGGCATCTTCCAGGATTTAAGCGGAATAAAATAATAAGATAAAAATTTCAAAGCTGATTCACTCTTGGTTGCCGATTATCAGTTGCTCTTATTATTATAATGTTTATTAGTTATTACTGATCCTAACAACTAATGTGTTTTGTTGATTTGATGTTTTTAGCACTGTACTCTTATGTTCGAAAATTTATACATCAATTAGCGTAGTATACTCTCGTACGAATGAAAATATGTAAATCTTTTTTGAACAAAGCGACCGTTTGCCTTACCTGGCTCGCTTTAATTGTTTAACAAAAGTCGTGTCTTACTTCATTCATCACTTGTTAGGATTAAAACTTAGAATGTAGTAGATAAAGTAGACAGCAGTTACGATTTCCCTAAAATCTGCACAAACTTCAACTCCTGCCTGAATCAAGGCAAATGCGAACTGCTGCTGATTGCACCTCATTTCTTGCGCAAATTCTATAATTAAGTTTACGGATTTACCTTATCCAGAAGAATTCTGTGCGTACTTCACTTCGACTATTGTTTGTACTACTAGAAGTGTAAATCAGAGATTAAGCGGACATCTTTTGCGATTCCTCTGCCCGCAGACCATCTATGCCTAATGAAAATTGTCAGATCATCTATGCGGTTACGTCGCAAATCGTTTCTGTGCACAGGTTCGCGTAATGGGACTTCGTGAGATTTCGCCCTGTTGCGGCTGTGCGAAACCTGTCCAATGTATGCGTGTTTTTCAGCGCACAAATAGTCGTTAGCTAACTCGACTGTGGAACTTTTTTATTTGGTTGAAATCTAATCATTTACACTCTAAGAAGCTGCCTTTCTGACCTTGGCAGAGGAGAAAACTCTTCTTTCTTCCCAAGAAATAGACTTCTGGATAATTCTGCTAACGGCTTAGTGGCCGTGCCAGAACCCTCACCATATAAAATAAACGTATTTGTCAATGTTACCATTGTTATTATTCCTCTAACTTTTTTTTCTTCCTTTGGGTTCCTGAAAGATTTTTGAGCCGCTAATAACACCTAATTGGTCGACAGCGCACCCTCTCCTCCCCCCCCCCCCCCCCAATCTCCCAAAACTGGACTGCATTAATGTAAACACAAAAAGCAAATATAAAATACTAAGCGGTGATTTATGAATTATTACCAAAAAACCATAAAATAACTCTCCTTGAGTGAAGTTTTTCCATGTTTAGCTACATTCTGGGAACATTCTTATCAAACTTAGAGGTATTTGCTAGATGATGGTTTGCTAATGGTCGATTCTATACCTAGGGGCGAATAATGCATAACCTACATTCAAATTTGAACACTCGATTTCGACTGGGATGAAGTTCAGGATTTCTGAATAAGGCAAGAAGTATAATTCTCGACGAGGGATAGAAAAAGGTTAAGTCCTACGTTTCAATATTCAAATCCTTCGGATCGGATCCTGCATTGATGGCTATTTTAGTTAGGTTACTCGATATTCATTCGTTCCTAACTATAGTCGATTTCCATAGCTTTCGAAACGACAGCATTCTGGATACTAGACTGAAAGCCGGAAGATTTTTTTTGGTCGCTACCTAAATAATATGGCTTTTTCACGTCTACATACTTTGAATGGTGTGATAAACAGTAATAAAAATCACTACTTCATGAGGAAATTCATCGGGAATTATCGTTCATGTCTTCCTGGCGATCACTCTTCTTCTTCCCTTTTGCACCCCTTTGTTCTGCTTTTTTTTTTTGAGAAATTTCATCAGAATACTTGCAGACCAGTTCATAGAAGATCCAATTCACAGGATCCTAGAAGTTTAACACGTTCCAGGCTATTACTCTCGTGAAATTACGCCGCTCGTTGTGCACTTTTTGTAATCCATATTGTCGACGAGAGATTGCTTTCACGGTCTGCAATCTGACCAGTTCTCTCAAACTCGTCTTTCGAAGAAAGCAGCTCAATAAGCCATTCAAACGTTTTTCCACCTAAATGCATGGATTCCACGCGTACGAGGAACTGGAACACAACGCTCTCGGGAGATGGGTACAAATTGAGGACCAAGAAAATTCAACTGATTAGTGCATGAGTCCTGGAAAAACTTAGGTTGTCAAGGCATTTCCCTTACTTCGAGATATTTTGAAAAGCGGTATATTTGCCCGGATCATCCTCTTTCTCTTCATTCCTATCGCTGGAGGAAACCCAAGAAAGATTCTGGTAACAGGGTTTATGGACGTGCCCTGCAAACCAAGAAAGATATCTACACTGTCATAAAACGTCTACAATCCCATGGTTTCGCATCCAGAATTCCACACAACTGACTTTATAATAATGCCAGCGAATACAAATGAAATGAAATAGCTGGAAATTGTTTTTGTGGCTTCCTCACCACTTGAAGTACATACTGTTTGAACCACTATGAATAGAG
>KN727072.1:3237-25561 GCA_000816745.1 Ancylostoma duodenale
ACTGATAGATTACCTTGTCGTGGTTGGCAAACGCAATAGAATAAGGTAAATATTTATTTATATTATTTATTTAAATACAGTTAAGAGTGTCCGCCAAGAAAAATGACTAAGGGGGGGGGGAGGGTTTTACAGTTTTCATCCCTTTTACATAGTTTATTTGGTGTTGTGTTGGGTTTTGATCTCTTCATGTTTTTTTTTCTTGTAATGAGTTTGTTTGCATCCGTTTATTTATTCATAGAAATACGAGCAAATGTAGTGCCGATGGTCCGGTTCATACATCTATTACCTATCCGGAGATATTGAGGAGGTATAGCTTAACTTATCATGCATACGTTTGGAAATTTCATCATGTATTCTCTACAGGTACCCAACGGATGATCACAAGGATTTCTTTCTGCCAACCGATGTGACCGTCTTCTGCCAACCGGAGGGATGCGTAACGTTAAGTACGTGGTTCTCTCCCATTGTTCGTAAAGAGAGAGCTCCTTCAGAAAAAAATACGCGTTTCCACATTTCAGACTCCCACTCCAGGAGGGGCCAGTCACGCGATCCGCAATTTTTTGTTTTTATGTTAACGGAGAAGGACTCGGCAAAGATTCGCTATGGTGTCTGCCTCAATTTTTACCAGTGTTCGGAGAAAAGGCTGCTCAACACCGAACGTCACACCGGTGGAGCACCATCTGCTAGGAAGGGGTTCGTTGCTGCTGGAATTTTTCACTGCTTAGGCTTTGTTCTGCAATATTTCTGTGTAATCTTCGCAGAAATCTACCTTAAATCTTACTGCATGGAAGCGTGGGCGATTATAAATGAACAAAATTCTTCTGTCACGCAACAAAAGCAAGCTTCCAGATATTGGCTGCCGTAGTGGCGGCGTCGATTAATATATCGTGAGAAAAAGAGGCATTTGCACCATGTTTATAGCACTCCTCCGGGATTGTCTCCATATTGATGGCTTTGGGAAAAAGTATCCTCGAGATTTTCATGGCAAAGCTCGGTTGAAAAGGCACAAGCCAGCATAACTTTTCCAGCGACTATTTACTGGCTTTTGGTCACATGAAAAATCTTAAAAGAAGCATTGGGCCTAAATGTGCATTGCAACTTGCTTGATTGTGGAGTAGGCAGGCGAACGTTTTGTTTATTTTTTGGTTTATGCTGCCATATTTTCTAATTCTAGGATCTCTCAAATATTTCACATTCAAAACTTGTCGAAAGACGCTGGAAAATTCCTTATTTCCTTGACTAAGTTACTTTTATAGCTGAGCCGTTTTGGATTATGCAATTTCCAGATATGCGCAAGCATTACCTCCGGTTTGTCGGTTAGTGGTGCTAAGCGGAACAACTAAATATTTTTCCATATGGTTGAGGAATATCCTGAATCACTCATTTCACTCTCTAGTAATTGCTCGAGATGATCTCTATTTCGAGATTTCTCAGTGATTCTCAATACAATTTCTCAACGAGAAAAATTCGCCCACGCATTTCGGTGCGTTTTATTCGATTATTTCGGAAAAGCAATGTGAAGAAGTGGACGTTGGGGGCATTGTAGTCCAGCAGATTCTCCCTAGAAAACTCATTTTTCTCAGGATGCCAAGAAGTTCATAGTCTTCCTGGGAAGGTTGGTGAATCCCACAAGAAGAATCAGTATCTTCTTAGTAGACATGAACGAAGCTTGGCCAAGAAGTTTTAGCATCTGAGAACAGCCGGAAAGCATGAGCAAAAGTTTAAAAAAGCGCTCCATAATGGGATGCGTAGAAATAACACGACTACCCTAGAGATTCTTCAAATCTATAACAGTTTACTGTTGATTTTCCTGTTTCAGAAGGGACCATGCTGTTTCCTTGACCAGCTTGTGCCTAATATCGCACCACCCATTTGTTTCCATCTTCCACGACCTTCTGGTTCTGCTGAAGCAGATCATCGACAGCTGCAGCTACCGCGCTGCGCAGAAGACCAACATCAAGTGAGCACTTGTATACTTGCTAGCATTTGCTCTTCGTCGCCCCACTTGTATATATAATCACGGCTTTTCAGAGATATCGTCTGGTCAGTGCTCACGGGTCACTGGCAAGACGCAATTCCTCCTGAGGCAATGAGGGAAATCAAGGAGATCGAGACGTGGATCCTCATGCTGCTCAGCTCACCAGTTCCAGTGCCGGGCAAAACGAAAGTGCAGTTGGAGGTTAGTTTTGCGTGGGTGATTCAGTCCTATTTACTTCGATTTTTTTGTAGGTGATGCCATCCGACATTTCTCCAATATTCGAGTTTGCTTTGCCGGATCACACTCGCTTTTCCCTCGTTGATTTCCCGCTTCACCTCCCATTCGAGTTGCTGGGAGTCGATACAGCCGTCCGCGTTCTCGCTGCCATCATGCTAGAATTCAAGGCGAGGTTTTCCTGCATATCATAAATCAGAATGAAGAACGAGATTGAAAGAGCTGACATGGAATTTCCGCCGGCAAAGCTAATCACCATTTTCTTTTTCTCCCTTTCTTGCTGATGAATCTGTCGTATTGGAATAGAAATACTTTAGGTTGTGATTCAATCTCGGAATTATAACGCTGTCAGCATGTGCGTGCTGTCACTGGTGCACCTCCTTTATCCACTCGAATACATGTTCCCGGTGATACCTTTGTTGCCAGCATACATGCCATCAGCAGAACAGGTATGGTGAATAAGTAATAAATGAATAATCAATGAACAGTCTAAAAAGTAGAAAGCAGTCGAAAGAGCGAAAGTAAAAGTGAAGGCAAAGTTTAGTGGGGCTTCATTCAATTAATACAGACGTGAATATTACTGATAATTTCACTTCAGCTTCCATGTCATCGCCTAGAAGACTCAAACATGATAATAGGGTACTATAAGGAGCGTTGAAGATGCAGTGAAAATTAAGAAACTTAAAAAAAAACAAGAATGCTAAAGCAAATATCATGGTTGAGAGGTGATTTGAGAAATGTAAAGAGCTCGAAGGGTGATTTGAATGAAAAAAGGAAAACTCTTCAATGTTCTACTCTTTCTTAAATTTCCCTACTCCTTCATAAGAAAAGGACTAATTTTTCAGCTCCTGCTTGCTCCTACACCTTTTGTCATCGGTGTACCGGCATCATTTTTTGCTCACAAGAGGATTAAAGAGGTGCCAAGTGATGTTATTCTCGTCGACTTGGACACTAACCATATCACCGTCCCAGACGACTTGTTCATCCCGAACCTGCCCGAACCGGATGTGTCAACGCTGAAGGTAACACATTGTCAACTTTATCGTCTTATCCAGCAGTACAAGTTGCCCTCTGTGGCTTTCTTGACGTGATAACAGTGCCGTGAGGGAGAATGGGGTGGAGCTGATGCTGTACGATTGGTTCCTTCGAAGTCCTTTTCTCGGCTTCCACTGCCAACCGCAATCCGCTTGCGATTGCGTTATTTGTGCACGAATTCAAACGTGAATCGTGGAGGAGCCAACGCAAAGGCGTGGCGTAGGTTGGTGGATGCACCAATCGTGCAACAGCACCACGGCCTCCAGATTCCAATGCGATACATCACACCCGATATCAAGCTGCCAATATTCAAGGAAGTAATTCTCCACGGATCAATGTGTCCAAGTGTTTCACTGTGAATTACCTTTATCCGCTTGACAAGGATTTACGAGTGTGGAATGTTGTTTCGGAGAAGGGCGGTGCGCACGAACTCTGCGATTGGACAGTCGGGTGGATCGACCAATCGTAGAGACCGATCATATCGCTCTCTCCAGCTGCAACGCTTCACACCTGTGTTCATTACTGCAGTCAAGGATTAAAAAACGTGAGCAGTCACAAAACAGTAGAAGGAAAATAAGAAGAAGAAACAAACCATTCTCAGCAAGCTTATACATATATATTGGATGTGAGCCTTGGAGAAAGTTGGTTGATTATGGGCGATAAACTGCATTTTACCGTGACAAGCGTGTTTCTACTGTATGTGGGCGTTTCATTCCAGAACAGTCTCCACTCTGCTTTGAATAGGATGAGTATGACTCTACATGACGAACGTCGGGGCAGCATAGAAGCGTGTTATGCTGTTGATGCGGATATCGTCGACGTTTCCTGCAGGGTTGCTATGGTCTGTGAGTTTTGTTAAACCATATTCTGGAAGCGAAAGAGAGGGAAAGAGCTTCAGGTGAAATTCTTCAACTCGCCCAACGTGTTCGGTGATTTTTCGGAGCATACGCGGACGCTTCGGTTGTATCCTCGACCTGTGGTTGCTCTGCAGTCCGAGTCATTTCTGAGGAGTCGGCCTCAATGCACTCAGTTTATCACGGATTTATGCAGGTACTTGTAACGCCGTGGATATTTTTCCGTATTTCATAAATAGTAAAATAATAATAGTAGTGGAAAATAGTAACACCAAAACTTTCTCTTCTCTCATAAGTCTATCTAGTCTTGTATATCTATCAAAGCACAGACCACCTCTATCATCTCGAACCCTCTTCCCAACGATAGGTCAACTTACGCGGTTTTGAAGTGGGCTGTAGAACTGAGAATTGTTGGTTTGTTGTTTGCTTGAATTGAACTAAATGTGAATCTAAATATAAATGCGCAAACAGTTCATTCGTTGCGAAGCTATTTGTTCTGTGATTGCTGTGTGTTGACGCATTGCCGGATTTCATATGGGAGGGGAATAATACAGTGGCGAGGATTTTTTTTCCAGAATTGGAGCTTTATCCACGTATCACACGTCAGCTCATAAATTCGGAGGTACAGTCATGGATCATCTTTTTTTTCAGGACTCAAGCAGTGGAATATTTTGCTGAGTGCTGTTTATGTCCAAAGAACGAGACATTTGTACGTGTTCAAGCTGGCATCGACAGTCCCGCACAGATCGGGGACAAGGCGAAGTGGTTCAGCGAATCGTTGATGCCCGTACACTTCACGGTGATTGCTTGTATTATCTTTGTAGTACTTGTTGTAGTGATATTCATTGATTTTTTTTTCGAGGATATCATGCCTAACTTAACCTATAGACATGGACTCTCCTGCACGAATCAATGAGTTTGCTCGAGAAATTTCATAGTATCGACGAAAGTTAGAGGCGGGGGGATGGGGGGGGGGGGGAGGGGGGGGGTAGTGAAATGCACCCTGTCTTACTTCCAAAATATCCATTTTTTCTTCTAGAAAAACTGTGCGGTTACTATTCTAGAGCAAAAAATAGTTTTAGGTTTCATACAAGGATAGTGCACGAAACGAAAAAAAAGTTAGATCTGAGTACATTTCTCTAAAACCATAGTTAAATTTACAACTTCCTCCAGAATTTCCATGGATCCCTCTGCTTACATAAAAAACCATGCTGGCTCACGACTCAGATGCTATCATCTACTGCTATAAATCCAAGATCTTATAGGTTTATCCTAATGAATCTTCTCTATGTTCTGCATATTACGCTTATGGGAGAGAGAGCGGCGGTCTGGAATCTGATAGCGATGACAATGAGTCCAGATCTATTGACAGCTCATCCAGCATTGACGATTTGGTGTTCGATGGGCCAGATGAAGGTACTGGTAAGTAATTTCACTTCTGTCATTGAAATGTTCTCACGAGAAATTCTATTAAGAGCGCGATATCATCATAAAACCTCTTGCCGAAGTGAACGATGTCTACAAGGAGCCGCTAACGCTAGAACTTCCACCCAGCGATAGTGTGGCTTCCATTGGGAGCTCTATTAGTAGTGGCAGGTTAGTTTCCTGGATCTCCCAGTGTTTCTTGTTCATGAAAAACGTACGAGCAATGGGATGCATAACGTCTTCTTCTGAATGTATGAGTATTGTTTGTTATAGATCGAGCCCTGCTTCTTCACTCTCTGCTTCTGCTATCGACAGCGAGGCCGACTTCGCTAGACTCGCCGAAAATCTGGCGTTGAAGTCTGACTCTAAGGTAAATAAGCCTCTCTTTTTTACTGCTTGTAGTCTTCAAGAAATCCTATAACTTGTTCCAAATTATTGACTGGTCCCACTGTCCTATTACCTTGAATTTCCATTATTTATTCTACTTTGAAACGCTTGGAAAACTCTTGTATACGAAGGACTTCCACAAGCAGGAATATACCCCTATCCATCCTGATTCAGGGTGCGTTCTCCTTCGATCATGGAGATGATGAAGACTTCGAGACGACTCCAGTTTCCCAAAGAAAGAAGCCAGTGACAAGTGAAGTTAGCACACCAACGTCGGTGAAAACCCCACCACTAAAAGGAATGCGGATCAAGGTATGATCATCTCTCATGCCGTCTCTTCCAGAAGCCTCCCAGACGTTCATAGCCGTCTTCATGTCCTTCCAAAATATTTTTTCTAGGGTTTATCGTCACTGACCGACTCCGGTGAGAAGGTTTTGGGTCCGACTTTCATGAGCGCAATAAACGGGTATGCCGAAAGGAGCCAAGATATTTTCAGTCAGGCAAGTTGATTTTGTTTTTCGGAATGCGTCTTACAGCTAAAGCAAGGGAGGAAATTGGTAGCCCGTCAGAAGCTTCCGTTTGCACATTTATTCGATGCCATTGCTACTGCTTTTGGAATTAATGAAGACATAATCTTAGGCGGTCATTTATCGTCAAAATAGATGAAATGCCTATGGTTTCAAGCATGGATTTCTTCATGAAAACCTTCCCTCATTCCGTTTTCATCACACCCTTCTTTTCTCTTCCTATTTCTTCTTCATACAACTCGGAGTTTTTTTTATATCTCATGCTATCAATTTTCCTAAAATATGTCTGGTTGAAACTACTAGCCTCTCTCTATTGACAGATACTTGTATAAATGTCGCCTAGATTCTGGAGAAAATTGCGATAGCGAGCTTTGGTTCATTAGCCTGGAATTCTTTGAGGAATAATTTAGGAATAATTTTTTCATTCTGAAATGTATGTATTTGAAACTACTGAGCTACTGAATACTAAGCTTCTTAACTAACAAGTTTACTTTTCTGAGATGGCTGAAGAAAATCTACGTGCACTTGGTGATTGGCCTATGTTTACATGGTAACTTGAGAGAAATTAGCCCGCGGGAAATTTGGAGACTTTAAAAAATCCAAGCTCTGGATTCATATCCTTAGTGTTCGTAATAGGCGAAAGCTGAGGAGGCGAAGTGCTGCAGCCTTTTATTAGGATTTCTGTTCCATCCATTCTACGACTTTGGCTCGTTTTATTCGTTTCAGCACTTCAATTCTCCTGCAAATTTTTCAGTCTATTTATCTATTTGTTTGTTCATCCGGGATTTTTTTTTTGCAATAACGTAGCAGAAGACGTACGCGAATGCTAGAAAACCTACTCTCCCCTACCTTCAATAATTTGTCAATTACCCGAAACTTCGGCTGCTTCTTTTTTTTTTGCGAACACGCAATGCACGTGAATAACGCGCAGATGTACTCAATGCATAACTTCAACCTGTTGTCGCTTGTATCCCATCCTTTTGGGTCGCTTTCGCTCACATCGGGAGTTTTCATGCGAAAATTTCGTTTTTTTTTCTCGTAATCACCGTCTAGTATCTGTTACTGCTGATGTTTGATCACCTAGGAAGAAATGGACAAAGCTGAAATACCAGACGCTAATGAAATTCTAATGCAGTTTGCTTTATGCCGTCCAATCGTGGATTTGGAGAGAGCCCAATTTTCGGTTAACAAGCTAACTCTCTTTCTCTTTTCTCCAACTCTCTACTCCAGAATCTGTCAAGTTTCTTTATATTTAACTTGCTTCGGCTCATCGACAATTGTGTTTTCCTTGCCCCCATCAAATTTTTGATGAAAATATTGGAGAATTGGTAGAGCGGATGTTAATCGCTGTTGCACACTTGGAAAGGCCGCACCGCGCCACTTTCGCGGCGCGGCAGAGCAGTTAGCGCTGTCGTTGTGGAGCGTTGCTATTGCAGCTTTCTTATACGTAATGAAAGTGTAAGAATAACCACACGTAAAGGAATTAGCCGAAAAGAAATAAAATATAGACAAAGCGCCAATCGCAACAACGTCCGACAACCGGGCGTTGGTGGCGCCCAGCTGGCCTGCCGCGCTGCGTAGGTGACGTGGCGCGGTCTCATTCCCAGGTGTGTAATAACGACTAAAACCTCCAAAAAAAGCTTGGTCAGAATTGGTTGAAGTTTTAATCGACGTTATGAATCCTTCGGATGAAAACTAGTTATTTCACAGTGTTCGCTTTGAATTTGCATAATTCAGACACCTTTAAATTCGCCTATTCAATGCTAGGAAATTGCCCTGCAATTATTTTTTTGTCCAAGACTTTGTCGCGGTTGTCATGGGAAAGCCGATGTCTTAAGGTGCTCAACAAAACTGCTCCTAAGGCTCAAGCTCTACGTGAAAGGACGATGAGACCTCTTGCCGCTGCAGCTGCTACGAAAATGGAACAAAGTCAACATCTGGTTAAAAGTAAAACTGCTGGAAATCAGACCAGCACCCAAGCTGCGTCTCAACAGAGGTATGGATTTATTGGATTTGGAGGGCCGGGACCTGTCCAAGTAATGATTCCGGATTCCAGCAAGAATCAGCAAACTGTCCGTGAAATCTGCGACCAGGTGCTGTCGGGGCAAGGCGTTGGTGTGTTTACGTACCCGAAGTTGAAGAGGTAATTAGAATCAAATTAATTGAAAGTATTTTTGATGATTATTATTTTTTGTATTACCGCTGTAATTAACTCGATTAAGGTTGATGGAAGACGAGAGCTTGCGCGAATTGGTTTGTTCCAAGCTGAATCTCGGTCTGGAACATCGCCTGACAGATGAGGATTATGTGAAGGAGATTGTGAGTTGCTCCAGGATTCTTCCACTACTATTTATCCAGAGAATTTTGATGATAGTTCGCTATCTGAATGAATTCGCTCTTTAGGCACTGACAAGGGCTCAGTACAAGGGTTACGTGCGAGTTCTACAAGCGTGCATTGCTGGGATTGAGGTAATCCCGAAGCTGTTCTTCCATTGGTGCTTCTTTAGATATAAAACTCTATGAGCAGGTATCATTCAACACTCCTGGATGTTGTGGATTGGCCAGCGTGTTCCATGTGCTCGAGATAGCACACACTCATTATTGGTGTAAAGGAAGTGATATCACATCTCCGTCTAGTTCCACTCCTAGTACAGTGAGTTTTTTGTTCTTTTTGCTCTCTTTTATAAACTTTTTTCTGGGTACAAAATCGTGGATAGTCCTTGAAATTTGCTAGTATTCCCTAGTTAATGTCGTCGCCCCCTCCCATGTAGGTCTCCTCAAATTAATTTAACCCTTTTTTTGCAGTTAGTCACTCCATCAGCGTCATCTCCGGATCTCAAGGAACTGGGCGATCGTCAGAACAGGACAAAACTTCCAACGTCATCTGTTGATATCCGAACGCCAACACGTCCTGTTGGTGGCCAAGCCAGTGTCAACGGATCGTCATTGAGAACCACCACGACGTTAGTTTCTATCCTTCTGGGGCTTCCTAGACTTACCAGTTCGTCTTTTTTATTGTCATTCGTATTTTCTTCCTAATCTTCGTATTCAGTTCGGAGGCCTCTTCGGAATCGTCGACACCAGTGCCCATGGTTCCACCTCCACTGCCACCTCGTGATGGTTCTTCACCACGACCATCATTACCAGCGATACCACTACATCCTCCTCCTCCTGTTCCTGTTCCTCCTGTTCAAAATGGGCCACCGTCCAGCCCACCTCCACCACCTCCACCGCTGCCACCGTCGACTTCATCAGCAGGACCACCGAGATTTCCTCCACCTGAACGAAGGCCACCGCCAGTGCCACCGAGACCGATTTCGTCAGCTTCGGCGGAGTCCAGTGATAGCGTTTCTCGAACGGAAAGTGTGGCTTCTCTGAGGGTGAGATCTTTGGGTTTTACATGCCTTAGAGGCACAGTTGCTAACATTCAACATGTTAGAACAGGCATTTTCTGAAAGGAAGTGCCTGAGGAGATCTTATACTCCCTTCTTGGCTCCGCCCAAAAGCTCCACGGAGGTTAGGGCTCAAAAACGGGCCCTTTAGCATTTTTTCGTAGAATCATGCAAATCTTTATAATCAGGGGATCGTGGTCATTCTAGCCATATAAGGATCTCGAAAACGATTCTCGGATGAGACCGGTTTTTATGGGGTAGGAATGTCAGAGTAATTCAGTGACAGACGACCATTTCATGCTTCTCTGTTATTTAACCTCATTTCTTGTTACTTTTTAAATTAAAAACTGAATGTACAAGTAATGAATAATACGTAACCTAAGGTAAATAACCTGCTTATTAAACATTAGAAGAGTTCTCCTCGCCATGGCCACAGGCGAGATCTCGAGAGGACGTAGCTTTTAGACTTATTAACCCGTGTGTGTATGAAGGAATGGCTGTAGTCTTTCTAATAAATCCATATAATATCTTCCCATAACACTACCATTTGTATTTTTCATATGATTTCCTTACAGGCACCTCCAAACAGTTTACCAGTTGGTAAGGCGGAGCCGCAGAAAGTTCCAGCAACACCTCTAGAGCCGATCCGACATTACATCTACCAAGATCTAATATGTTAGTAAAATTGTTACTACTAATGACTAACTGTATGGTAAGACTTGTATGATGATTCTGCTTCAGTGCCAGCACAGAATCCTCTTTGGCAGAAAGTGGTGTTCTGGGAGAATGCATTTGTTGACGTGGTAGCACAGGAAAGAGACATTGTCGGAATGGACCAGGAACCTTCCGAAATGATTGACAGGTAAGGCAGGATTCGGCCATTACCCGTTCCTTCTTATACATGTTTCGTGGCGATTCACATGTTGGCTGCAGATACGCTGCTCTGAGCGATTCCGAGAAGAAGAGGCTCGAGCTGGAAGAGGATCGACTACTTTCCACTCTGCTGCACAACTTGACTGCATACATGATAATGTGCGGCACTGGGCAGAAAGCTATCCAGCAGGTTTGTTCAAACCTCTTCTGCACGTGCGGCTTTGAAAAGAAGTCTATGTTTTAATTCAGAAAATCCGTCGGCTACTCGGAAAAGCTCATATCGGTCTTGTGTGTTCGAAGGAAATCAACAAACTGCTGGATGAACTGCCGCAAACGGTACCATCTTTGGTAAATTTTACTTCACATTGTAGTTTTATTCTAACTCTGTAATTTCAGCAAGGTAACTCGATTCCTTTGAAGCCATTGGGTAGTCGGCTAGTACAGAAGCACTCGTTTACTGTACACGCAGGATCGAGTTCGCAGGATGACATGATGTTCATGGAGGTAGGCAGTGCTTCAAATAATCGAAGGCACCATCCCACCTGAGAATCTTTTCAAAGATTTTCACACGAAGAGAATCTCCAGGATTTTCTGACCACAATGGTGTGCGTGTTTCTCTGTGAAGCGGCCGAAAAACCCGTTTCCGAGCCCGAATTTTAGGGAGTTTGTGGGCGGAGTCAAGTCTACACTAAACAGTTTCCGTGTCATGCATTCCCTTGCTGACCACACATGCAACAGAATTCCTACCCGCTAGGGAGTGGATGATGAGGAACTCTCACGAAGAGTACGAATTTCCTCAGAATTTGCTCTTCCAGGAGTGTAATATCCAGAAAACTCGTCCTTCACTGTTGGCTCCGCCTACAAACTCCCTAAAAATTAGGGCACGAAAACGAATCTCCACCAATTTTATGCGGAATCATGTAAACCACTGTGATCAGCAACTCTTCGGGATTTTTTTCTCACATAAAAACCTGAGGGTTTTTTGTCTGAGGAGGGACGCTGCTTATAAGTGCTTGAGCTGCGCAGGCACGTGCGAGGGGGTTGCATACTGCTTTTGACAAAGACATTAGAAAATTCTGACATTTAAGTAGACGGAACAGAATTCTGACTTCATTCTCATGATTTTGCAGTAGAATTCCACAAATTGTGCTTCTCAAGGATGAAAAGTGCCTGAATTTTGAAAAGCAATGGATGCGATGCTGTGAACACCGCTATTTGTGAACCACTGTCGGCTGTCAGGACTTTTCCGTGTATAAAAATGGTTTCTAGAATCTTGTTTTGGTTATCTGGACGAGAAAACGTGTAATAAATGGTTTGAAATGGTCGAATGCACCTAAAGCAGATCGGTAATTGGTTTTAAAGACCATTTAATCTTTAGGCTCAATCTATGTAATCTCACTATGAGCAACTTCGTTCATCTTTCCCGGCGGCGCTTCCTTTGCTCTAAATCCTAGAAAAAAAAACACAGCAATTATGTCCGAAACATTAGCGTTAGACCTTGCGAAGCTTACTTTCAAAAAGCCCTAGTTGTGCTTTAGCTTTCACTGTTTCCATAGAGTTTAGCTTATAGACAAGTATGTCAGGATTATTCCAGCAGCTGACAATTTCAATAGCAATTCAGGATAAAACTTTTGCTTCCTCAAATTTAAGTCCCAACCCCTTCATCGGGTCCATCCACCTCTCAGCTCGTACAATGAGAATTTCTTAGACAAAGGTAGTGATTGCAAATCCTATAGAAGCCGTTGACGCACTTCTATGAAAGAATTCGTGGAAGTTTTCGAAGAGGCTGCGCCCAACCGATGCTCGAGTCGTGGAAGTTCCCGGATTATGCAGCCTTCCCAATGTGAATACGAATTTTTCCGTTAAAAAGTTGGTATTCATGAGGGCATCTGAAAAGTTTGCGGCTTATTTGCGGAAGGTTCGCTGTAACCTGAGGGTAGCGAAAGATTCCCGTTAATTATCGGTCTCTTTCCGCTGTTTTATATCCATGAGTCACGATACTAGTCTCTCTGAGTCAGCTGTGCCGAGTAGTACTCAAATGTTTTGCTTCTTCTCTTACACATTTCGCAGTTGGCTGCTACGAACCTTGCACGGAAAACTTACTAGTGTTTGCTTGAAAACTGTCAAATTTTTCGCTCCTTTCGGGATCGTTCATGGATATCGCCACTAGGCTGACTTGGCTTTTAGAGCAAGCAGCCGCGCATTTGCTTCGTTTCACATAGTTTTCGGTAGGCTTAGCTGAGTAGAATATAGTCTAGGTCTTTAATGGATGAGCAGACTTTTGCGTGGAATCTTACTGCGGTAAAGGTAGTCGTTTGAATGCTCCCATGCCTATAAAGAATTGCGTTTGTGTAGGGACTTGATCAGCATATGCTCCTGGAAAACATAACATTCCATCGTTCCTTTTACGTCAGCCTTTGAAGCTCTACTTTTTTTCATTCGAGTGATTTTCATCGTAATGTTGGAATGAATAATTTTTGCAAAGGTATGCGACGATGCTGTCGTCTTGCGAGCTGTGACTGGTGCCGTTGCCGAGCGGTGGTGGTATGAACGACTTGTCAATATGACTTACTCTCCCAAAACGAAGGTAAATATCTGCGTCTTCATTTCTGTACTGTGGTAACATCAAATCCTTGAAAATGTTCAGGTCCTGTGCTTATGGCGGCGACACGAAGATAAAGTTCATATGCACAAATTCTACACAAAGAAGGTCAGTTCAAGATACAGTAGTTTAATTAATCTTATGCATATTTAATTCATTCTTGTGTACATTTGGTTCTTCTAATGTTTATTTAGTGTCGTGAACTATACCAATGCGTAAAAAACGCCATGGAACGTGCCGCAGCACGCGGACGCGTGTCGGTAGAGGGCCGAGCGCTCGGCGGCGAATTTCCTGTTCATGACACAGAAACTAATCAAGGCGGACTTCTGCAGGTTCGATGTGATGGAGTCGCCATTATTTTTGCCAACAGTCAGGTGAGAGTTCTCGAATTACATATTCTCGATTAATTTCATCGTCACACGGATTTTCCGCACGAAGTAGGCGCGCGCGGTCGCGTCGCGGCCACCATTGCGAGAGGGGCGCGGCAACTGCCGTGTTCCACTTGCCATCGGAGCGGCGGCGACGCGCATGTGTGCCATCTGCTACTTGCGCCAAAAGTCCTTTGAAAATGGAATTTTTCGCCTGCTCATAGTTGTTCATTTCCTTTTCTTCGTTTTCTAGTGTGCTCTTTTTCAGCAATTCATTGATCTCGCAAATATCAAAAAGTGCAACACTTTTGGGGGCAACGTCTTCCTGCTTGAGGAGTTCGGTACGTGTTATTCACCAGAAATTTAGCATCCTGTATCATTTCCTCAGATTCTCTGACTAATATAGAAGGTTCCACGAGGTCCCCAGAAATTCCATTCCTAACAAACAACAAACTTGTGTACCTTAGACGAAAGTTGTCTAGCTACACCCCTTAGTCTATGGGTTCTACATGTAGGAGGCTTTGATGGTCCGGCACCCCACTACTGGCTACGCCATAGGATCGAAAATGAGAGCGATGATATCAATGGAGTATGCGGGTGCACACACAATCAGTGTCAAGACGCAGAAAATGTGTCGTAGGGAGCGGGATTAGACCCACTGCAGTATCCTTTATGCACATTAACAATTAGTAATTAGGTATTTCCGTTATAGTAGTCAATAATTTCAATCCTAGCACACAATTTAAACTCCATGAGGGATCGGCGAGTGAAAATAAATGAATCAAAATTAATCAATATATAATAAGGTAGAGCGAGCTGTGTTTAACCGAATGTACTGGGCCCCGCGAGGCGTCAGGATGCAGTTAGCTACGAGCCAGTGTTAAGGATAGCGGGCATGGATTAAAAAGACGACAAAATAAACAAAAATCAGAAAGCCGCCACTGGCGGCCGATTGTAGCAAGAGACTGGGGCCATCTGGCCGCCGATACCATGAGAGCCGATGAGGAGGATGTGATCAATTTGAGATCACAGCCGCTCTTGGTGCGATCACGGGTACTGTTCATCGGCCTTCCTGTGGATTGCAGGGATCGCCTCGCGACACTTTTCCCGTTTTCATCTCCCACAAATGAAAATATTTCCTGTGAAGCAGAGATAAATAAAACGTACTTCGTACAGGAAATATGGGAATGGTTGTATTCAGATGAGAAATTGATGCCGTATTTGTCTTTTTATTTCAGATCGGAAGAAGAACGAGCTCGTGCAACGGCGGTACTACTCCCAAATGGTATTGTTTTCTTATATGAAGTTGTGCTTTTACAACGTGAGCTGACTTCTATGCATGTCTGTGTGGTAGATGTGGTTGTGTTTGTAGCATTCCCCAATATGTTTACGATGGATTCTAGAGAAATTAGATTATGCGTGCAGCATTTGCGCTGGCTCTGAAGTGGTGCGTAACGGTTGTGTGCTGCTTCTGCGAAAAGTGTTCTGATTTATCACTTCGTAGTTCGTGCTTTAAAGAAAAAAGGATCTAATAGGACATTTCAGGGTGGCGAGAAATTATGGAACGGGTCATTCATCATATTCCTTTTTTTAAATGAACGAAGGATTTTTCCGGAGGTTCAAGTCTGACAATTTGTTCTCAAAGCTTTTATTGTAGTTTCTACCAGGCTTATATAAAGCTATACAGTACAGCGTACACTTCCGTGGAATGCTGCTGGACAAAATATTGGTCTTTATTTATTTCGAATACTAGGATTCTCGGACAAGTAAAATTCATGGCAAATCATACCTAGAGATTCATAATTTTGCAAAGATGCAGGAAATCAAAAACGCTTCGAGAAGCAAACGTGAATTTCAGCAGAATGGTGTCAAATGATATTCTTATCCACATGCAATTGTTCAGGAACGAGTGGAACATGTACCTCTTTATCTTGCTATTACGCTCAATGACTGACTTATGTATGGTCTGTTAGCTCAGGTAGACGACTTTGTTCAGAGAATGCATCTGGAAGGAAAGTTTACTAAATGGCAGTCGGTAAACATCAAAATGGAATTAATCACACCACATACATATTTAAAAGGCGTAAAAATCAGATCATTTGGCCGAAATCGTGATGAGGTCGTAATTGCGGCCAAAGTCCACCCTGATGCACTTCTTAGCTGGCAGATTATATATGTTGCATGTTTAACTGTGTATAATATTATGCTATTAGGTTGGTCCGAAAGTCTTGCAAAAAACTTTGCACTTTTTTTGAAGAATCGTAGCATTGTTGCTGATGGAAACCTGATTGCCAGTTTCTGTAGTTGAGAACTAGTAGGACATCCTACCACATTCTATTGCCGAAGAATTTCAATTCAAGATCAATAAATTCTGTATTGAGAGATAAATCTTGATGCGAGACCTTCGGACCGACTTAATCTTTTATAGTGAGAGAACTTGGATACTCTTTGCTTGTGATCTTCCAATTCCCGGTACCTACTTCCAGTATTTCGATGCTTCCTAAATTCCAACGTCGAGAATTCAATTTTCACCTGCTGTGCAACTGACTACAGAGAGAAAGAGTCCTAGAAAAACATGCAACTGAAAAAATAAAAAATCGCTGAAAGATGAAGGCGTTGGACTGATGACCCGATTTTTGTTTCAAAACAATTTGAGGTAAAAAATCCTCATGATTTAAAAACTTCTTAATCTTTCAAGAGCTTCCTATGACTTCAGGAAGAAGTTAAAAGATTAGGTTGAAGAAACAACTGGTTGTGTTTAGCGTCATGAAGTCATCCTCACATAAGAAGTGACGTTCGTAGGAAATCGCTTCCGTTCCATGATTTCTTGTCACCTTGCAGCTTCTATAGCGATCAATGGTCAGTGCTGTTCCACAGTTAAGCTTAGTGAATCGTAGAGGGAGAATTCGTATGTGCATAGAAGAGTTGAATTCGGGTCGTAGGAGGCTTGTTACTTGGTGGTCACCTTGCAGGCACCATCGATTGCATGGGCGTTGCACCGCGTGTTTAGTGTACAGTTTGCTGCCGGTGGTGCTGCTCCAGATAAAGTTCGCCCTCTTGTCAATAGTGAGTGTACAGTATGAAACTTGTTGACTCGTCTCATCAGAAGTGCCTGTTTCGTTTTTTCGTAGCTTTCACACTTTCTTGAACTGAATAATCGTTTTAATGTTTTATCTTTCATACATAGGTTATCTAGGAGTCTTTCAGTTGTCTTTGACGTTTTTTCAGCTTCCTTTCCAGCTTACTTTAATTTCTGTAATCGTTGTAATTCTGTTGTTAGTGGTTTTGATTGCTTGCCTATAGTGCATTTCATCGTGGATTGCATTCAAGCACGTGTGTCACAGAGAACTGCAAAACTCCTCACCTTTCACATTTTCCCTCATGACGATGCGCACTGGTCTACTACGTCGAAGTGGCCTTCAAAGGCGGAGCGGATCTTGGTGTAAGCAGTCACAGACGTAGATCTTAAGCCTTTTCGCTAAATTCGCTAGATGAAGAGCGCACTAAGCTTTTGCTGTTATAAACATTTTCGAGAAAATTGCAGGTTTTGGGCGAGTTTTGCGAGCAAAAAATGTACCTATGCGTAGTAAAAACCGACGAGAACATTTACAAATGTTCGGCATCCAGTGTTTTCTACAGGTTTGCCTACATCTTTTAGAAACCAAAAGGGAGTTAACCACGTCCCTCTCTGCGGCTTATCTATGAAGAGATTAGTTAACCAATTTGTTTATTGCATTCAAAGGTCCGTTAAAACGCAAGTGGTAAAAAATAGGCGAATGAACGCGGTACAGAACCAGCCGAAAGATCCGCTAAAATCGTTACATGTCTAGGAAGAGGTTATTTGTTTAGTTGATGTTGGAAATGGCTTGAATATCAAAAGAATATGTAATCAAGAGCAATAAAGGTTACGGAATAAAAGTTAGTTGGACCGAATTTTTTGTCTGTTTTGTAATGTGGAGATTGTAAATTAAAATACTTCTAAAAGATGCCCGATGCCAAACGAGATATCCGACGCCAGAAAATAGAATTTTTGACCTAAAAGCGAATTACAGGCTACTACCGAAATTGGGGAACTTTGGTACGCGTACGGAAAGAGGTAACCCAACTTCTAAACTAACTTTAGTATGTAAGCAAGTTTGTGTAAGTGAATAAGTAAGAAAGTACGAGTGCATCGTCAGTCCAACTTGGCTCTTATTAGCCCCTTGCATACATATCGTATGTTGAACCGGTGATGGATGCAGAAAAGCGAACCCAAGAGGAGGGGAGAGGGGCGAAGGGAAAAAACTGGGGTCTTCAGTGCATTGGAGACCTGGAGGGCTGAAATTTCTGCAGTAAAATTATCAAAAGTATTAATTCTAATATTGGGTAATTAAAAACTAGCATTTAAAAATAATGAGGCAAATGAACCATTAGGATACAAGATTTTCAACTGATATTTGAAGTATTCTTGAGAACTTTGGTGCCTCATTCTCGCAGGTGGAACGCACCCATCCCATCGCTCGCACCCACCTCCTGCATCCCCACTGGAGTGAAATGGGTGCTTGTAGAAAAATGTTCTAGTTCCTATTTTATGTGGTTTTATGGGTACATGAGGACGGCGTCTCCCTAGGTGCACATTTGAATCTGCTCCAGTCCAGAAGACAACTTCGACCCGGTATTCTTGCCTTGTGAACAGTTTCTCTCCTTGGATGCGATCCATTTCTCTTGTGCTCTCGCTTTTGTGCAGCTACCACGCTCAAAGCTGACTTTGTTCATTCAATTTTAGGCTGATCAGATTTGTTACGCGGTGCTATGTGTGTTCAGCTTCGCAGCAGCTGGTCACAAGAAACCAGAATGATCAACTCTCTAATAAACCTTTCTCCCAGCTAACTATTACTTACCAGTAAAAGTTGTTTTTGCTTAGCTGCTTTAACTATACATTGTATTACCAAATTTTAGACCTATTCACTTCTTTTATTACATGTGAATCGTGTATGATACGTTGTCGATGTCATATTATTAGAGCAATCCTAATATGTAATTCCTATCTTACACAGTTCATCTCCGACGCTAAACACTTTCTCGTGATCTGTACATAGAATTGTTAATAACTAACTATTGGGTATTTTCTGCATGCTTCTAAACATCAAAATAGAGTTGTGAACATCTAGTCATTGTTTGTAAATATGTTTAATTTATTCCAATGACAATTCTTATTCTCAAAATCTAGAAAGGCGCTCAGCCCTCTAGCGTAGTGTTGTAGGAGATTAGGATAAAAGATTCCAATCATATTGTATTTTCAGGATTGCTGAGTACTGCTGAAAGGAGTTTATTACAAGTTTCCTGTAATAGAAAAGAAGGTGTTACGACCTATGGCTGTAGACGATCAGCTCGCTGATGTAAATCGGATGGCGTATTTTCTCATGACAGTAATGAAACTGTTGAAAGCACAAATTCGAGCAAATTTCCGATGGAACTTTTATACCTGGTAATCAAAATATCAAGAACACATGTATTCAGAGATAAACAGCTTCTAGGAGTGAACTGATCCCAACAGGAAAGCCATGAAAACTGGAGATTTAGTTCGTAGGGGTAATATGGTAGACTACTGGATGAAGTAGCAGATAACCTTAGCAGAAAAACGAAAATTATAGTTTGATTGGTAAGGATCACTACTATGTCAGCTGAAAGTCAGAATCAGGTATAATAAAAGACCTGTAGGTATGTCTACAGAGGCAGAAGTAAAAGCAGATATCATTCTCGTAGCAATGATGAACCATGTAGATTAAAAATGTGGAATAATGTGTTTTGCACTCTTACCCTGACACATTTCCTGATGTAGGGGTCGCGTAGTGGTCCTCTTCTTTAAATCTTATGGGAATTCTGAAGAATAGATCAACTGCAATCTGAAATAATCTACGTTTTTGCTCCATTTGCATTCCCGTTGTGCATCCGTAGCACCAGTGAAGCGAGGTTAGCCTGAAGTCTAGTAAAATGGCCACCAGCAATGTACTTATACCTAAATGAGGGGGAAAACATCGAAGAATAGACGAGCGGATGGATATAACTGACTCACGGAACCGATGCTTTGCCGCGAGATTCCAGCAATACTGAAACATCGAGTTAAAAAAAAACAATGAACAAGCGATATCAGAGAGCCACAATTCAAATCTCCCGGTTTTTGACTTGGTTGAGAAGCTTCTTACAGAGAATCACTTCTTTGAAACTGCTTCTCTTTGTGAACTGCGGTTACGTAAGAATCGATGGTAAGATTGATAGAGCGCTACCACATTACTCGATTATCGGACACTTACCACCCGCGCGTGCCAGGCCCCAGTAGGACAGTGTATAGAAAGCAGCTGTTCGAGGTCCTTTCTCAGGAAGAACAGGTCATTCTAGGCCTAGGGTGTGCCTAGGGTGCCTAATAAAATGTAATAGTGAGTTGAAGCATCTTTTCATCCATTTTTGGCTGTTTCTTCCCAGGTTCAATAACGGGTGGTAAGTGTTTGTACACAACATTACTCGCGGATGCTCTTGGAAACGCAAGTCATTCGAAGCATCATGGGGTCGGACACGTAATGAGGAAGAACGCCGGACGAAGAAGCACGGCAGTCATAGAATATTACCCATGTGAGAAGAACCGATCCGATATAGTATTTTTCCTGATCGCGTGAGCCGCTTCTTCAGTGGTCTTTAAGAACTCAAACTGGAAAAGGTTGGAAAGGATGTTACGGTCCACAACAAGGCAACTGCCTTGTTTGAAACATGGATCAACCAGGCACCCAACCAGCAGTGCCGGATGCAGAAGTTGCTAGCCAGCTGAGGTGGGAAAAGTGGCAACCCCGCCAATCCGTGGACCCAGATGTAAAAATAAACTCACTAAAAATATTAATCCTAATGTTAAATAATTAATGACAGATGTTTTAGAAATAACAAAGTTTGCAATAAAAACAATAAAAAAGAAGCCCATACAATGTGTATTTTTATCTATTGTATAAGTGTTGCAACACGCCTTAAATCCAATTTGTTCCCCAGTCTGTGTCAGTTAAATAGTGCACTGCCGCATCACCTTTTTCCCGTTGCAGGTAACGACAAATCGTGGGTCTTCTTACCGCGCTGATTTTAATTATTTACGAAAAAAGAAAAAAAAAAGAATCGCTGTCGAAACAAGTTGAGTTGGTTTGCGCGTCCGAGTCGATCGTCGAGGTTTCGATGCTTGGTAAACCATCCGCCTTGCGTAGTCCTCTGCGTTATCCCGCAACGTTGTGAGCATTTAACCCACGAAGCTCTGGTCGCTTCACGTCAAACTTTTCGAGCAACATGCTCTTGCACATCAGTGTGCTGTGATCATCGTCATCGAAGCGCATCCTGATTTGGTTTGTTGGGTTCTACTAAAGTCCAACAGTTTGAAAAACATGCTCATAACTTTATGATGTGCTATGGTCATCGTCGTTGAACCGCATCCTGAGCTGGTTTGTATCATTTCCATGCTTCTTTCCCTACGAAGGCTTTGCGGCACGTTCAACGCGTCGGAGCATAGTTTGTGACGAAACGAGCAAAAATTGAAAAGTTGTTCCTACCGATTGATTTCCTGGCCTGCCTTTACAAATACTGCACACTTCAACGCGTCCTTCTTTTTCCTTACTGTCTCTTCAACTATTTTGTCTGATGAAACAGATGACAGTTGTCTATTCGCTAACTCTGGTGCCCTTGGTGGCTCTTCTTAATACAACGTCTTCTTTCCTGAATGTTCTTTGTTCCTCTCCACTTGTATGATTGGTATCGAACATACATAGGTGAAGCAAGGAAGGCGATATTCCATACATCCTCCCATGACAAAGTTCCACAGCGGACTTGAATGCTTTGAGTTTTGGATTTAGAGTAGTAAGTGCAACTAAATGTTTGGAATGGTGTTCTCTGATTTTACAGATGAGCTTATTTTTACATCTGGGTCCACGGATTGGCGGGGTTGCCACTTTTCCCACCTCAGCTGGCTGGCAACTCCTGCATCCGGCACTGCTGGTTGGGTGCCTGGTTGATCCATGTTTCAAACTAGGCAGTTGCCTTGTTGTGGATCGTAACATCCTCTCCAACCTTTTCTAGTTTGAGGTCTTAAAGACCACTGAAGAGGCGGCTCACGCGATCAGGAAAAATACTATATCGGATCGGTTCTTCTCACATGGGTAATATTCTATGACTGCCGTGCTTCTTCGTCCGGCGTTCTTCCTCATTACGTGTCCGACCCCATGATGCTTCGAATGACTCGCGTTTCCAAGAGCATCCGCGAGTAATGTTGTGTACAAACACTTACCACCCGCACGCGTAGCGCCAGGCTGTTGTGCGTTATTGAACCTGGAAAGAAACAGCCAAAAATGGATGAAAAGATGCTTCAACTCACTATTACATTTTATTAGGCACCCTAGGCACACCCTAGGCCTAGAATGACCTGTTCTTCCTGAGAAAGGACCTCGAACAGCTGCTTTCTATACACTGTCCTACTGGGGCCTGACACGCGCGGTGGTAAGTGTCCGATATTCTTGAAAAGTCCGCAAGTCAAGCAGAAAATGGGTATTTCTTGTGTATAAATTGCATGCTTAGTGGGAATGCTCATATTCCAACGTTTTTGGAGAAGCTCGCTATCAATCGTTGATGGGGTGCATTCTCATTTGC
>KN727074.1:0-15443 GCA_000816745.1 Ancylostoma duodenale
GAAACTGTGTGCGGGTGTCAAGGTCGTGTATTCCGTCTGTTCAACCTCCACCCACGGAGACAGAACGGAGCCCCATCAGATATTTCCATCTGATCACAATTGATAAGAGTCTAAGTAAATACACTGCAGGACGATCAATGTCCCGATCTTTCTAGCAAAATCTAAGAGCAATTTATTTTGACACAGTATTTATGCAGCACCCTGCAGATCTTATAGAATAACCAGGACCTTGACAAATTAGATGGTGGAGCGGTATATTTCCTCAAATATGTTTAGCCTGTTAGCTTAGGGAGCACCTATGAGGGGACTTTGTCTGCAATTACGACCGCAGTGATATTGGCTGGCCGATCGGCTGTTTCGATCGGAGCCAGTGGCGGAACATCAAAATGGAAGGAATCACAGCACATACATATTGAAACTTACAGGACAAGGTATAAAATATAGACCTAACCGATACCACTGCAGTCGTAATTGCAGACAAAGTCCCCCATAGACACTCCTTGAGTCAACGGGCTATGTATCTTTTTCCAGGTCCTATTAAATCTTTACGTCCATAATTTGATCCTAAGGATCTCTAAGCAACGGCGATGCGCATTCACTCCTGATGAGGAGTTTGGTATAAAATGCTTTTCATGAGAACTACTAGCTCTAGATGTGGTAACAGAATTCAGCGCATTCAAAAACTTCTTCTCAAGAAGTATAGACCATAACTTCTACGTTTACTATCTGTATACATAAAAGTGAAAGTTTGAATGTATGTATGTATGTATGTATGTTTGTATGTATGTATGTATGTATGTATGTGTGTATGTTCCGAATAGAAATCGCGGAGGATTAGCCGATCGCAATCAAACTTTGCACATATATCCCTCAAGGGCCGGCGGAGGTTTTAGGCTACTTTCCAATGGGGGGTATTGATTGGTTTATCGAGTATATTGATTTTATTGATTTTTTGCTATTTTTGCCCAGGGACTGGCGAGAACATGCCTACTAGGGTTTTCGCATACGCTGAACACGAATATGATAACCATTTTCCGCCAAATTATCGATTTATTGATTTTATCGATTTTTTTCCATTTCCGTCACAGAGTTGGGTGAGATCGTCCTTAACAGGGTTCTTGAATACGCTGAACACGAATATGGCAACCATTCTGCAGGAAATTTTCGATTTGATTGCTTTCTAGACTTCGTCTCCTTCGTGGGGTGAAGAAAAAGTTACCCAGATTATTTAACGTGGTGCTCACTGAAATGATGAGATCTTCGGATGAATATATTAAAATCATTAACTATCCACATCAGTGTAAAAAGCAGTAAAACTTTCGAGCAAAGCCGGGTATGCCGTGTGCGTATAAAGAAACATGCGAAGATCCCAAAACACAGTTTACGCTCTGTTCGTGTAAGAAGCCGTGAAATTTTCGAGGTTTTCTTTTCCTTCGATGTGCTCGCATACTATGTGTATCGTCAAATTATGTACAAGCGCTTTCTTAAATTATTTATCATTCCAATGAAGGTTTGAGAGAGTTTTTACCTCAAAAATTGTCCGAGCTAACTATTCCACTGGACTGACAAGGGGAGTGCACGAAATTAAGCTGCTAATCCGACACGAGACCTATATGATTAGAGAGCATTTCCAAAGTGATGTTAGAGGCTGTGCTTGAGATGTGCTAAATGGTTTTCAGAAGCCCAGAGTTCCACATCAATGACCTCCAACCATACTGATAAGGGGAAGGATACTCCGGCAGTGTGGCATACCTTCCGTTCATTCCGTAGCGAATTGTGAACTGCCTTGCGCCGCTCGCGACGCTAATTTCAAATCATTCTTTGCCTTCCAATCTTGTCTCTATCAAGAGTTGTGCCCTTTTTTTCCACAGTCACACCACAGGGCAGTGCACGTGTGGGGCGCACAGTTAGAACGCAGCAGTGGGCATAGGGTATATACGAGGTCTCGCAATATCTTCCTAATTTTTGTACACAGGGGTAATTTCAGACGCTGATCACGATTATCAGCATCATTTGGCATGAACATCAACACCACCTGCCATTTTCTTATCGAAATCGGCAATTTTTCTCGGTTTTCTGTGGTAATTCCGAGCTTCTATAAACCATTTAGCAGATTTCAAGCATAACCTGTAACATCATGTTGGACAAGCATTCTAGCCATTTAAGTCTCGTCCTGGGATGGCGGCTTAATTTCGTGCACTTCCTTTGTGAGGTGAGATCGGGAGAAACTGCTTGCAGGAATTAGCTGTATCTTAGCGGGTTTTGGCTTTTGCGTGGACCGCAGCATGACTCCCATGCTCTCTTCTACCGGGATTTGTTCCCGGCTCTGATAACTACCACAAAGTGCACGAACAGCACCCCGTATAGGGTGAACTGTCCGAAAGCTGTCATGCTGAAAAACACTTAGATAGGCACGAATTTCACCGCCACAATGCGTGCAAACATAAAATATCTCTTATGCAGCCTTAAAAAACTAATAATAGCTTAAATAGCATTGATAGCTACGATAAATTTGCACATTATTGAAGGATCAGCAGCAGAAAAAGCTTTCGATTTCGCATTCATGCATTGAAAGTGCACGAACAGTGCTAAACTGCTGCAAACTGCAAAATATTCTGCAGAACAGTAGAAAGGAACCAGAGGATGAGTGAGCAAAAACTGGATAATAGCAATAGTATGATGGAGCGGAGAATACAGTGGGGAGTTTTATTTCGTTGATGTTGTGTCATGTGACTTCGTCTGATCAAGAAAGAGCTGAATACAAAAAACTTCCTGAGCAGTTATCAAAAATCTACGCAAAAAATTTAAGAACCTGGCAGAATCCAGAAAAGAATGAGGAAGAAAACAAACGCGCAGCGAAGAATGCTAAATGACACATTCGTCGCGTTGCCAGCTTCAGTTACTGGGGCAACTGAACAAATGGATAGTGCGAGAAATGTCAATACTTCTCTCGTTGAACTACTATCTAACTCAACTATTACAAAAAGTGCTAATGGTTCTGTGAGCTTATCTCCTGCACCAGCATTATGCTATCATTGCGAGTTGTTATCGGCGAGACGCATGTGGACAGCAAAACAGGCATACATTTAGTCAAGGACAAAAGTAGTGCAACAAATAATTATGTTAGGTTATCGGGAAAGTTTCGCACCAATTTTAAGCTCTGTTTTTGATTTTGTTTTGGTTCTGTAATAAATCAACAGTTACACAATATGTGTAGCATCATTACTGGCAGGAACTACAGCAGTAACAGTTAGGTAGGTTAATTGACGGCAGCAGCGAGTGGGTCTTTCCACTGTAGTTTCACCAAACACTTGGCATTACCTTCTGAGGAGGTAGTTATCATTTCGATGGTGAAATTTAAGGTTACCAGCATCCAAGCCAACCACACTCCCCCGTGTAATCTACCCAACGGACCTTCTTTCCGACACTGGTATCCAAATTGTCCAGTCAAGTGAAACTCTCTGGAAAAGTCGCAGAGTTCAGTCACGGATCTTTCCGCACATGATGATGTTCTTCAAATGGATTCCGATAGTTGGATTTCAGACACTGCTTATAAACAAGACCATCCACTGGATTGATGTAGAAGTAAAATTTTTTAATTCAGAGAGCTGCTTTCCGCTTTAGGATACAGAGAGCTGCTCTCCGCTTTATAACCACAGGATTACCATTGTCTATGAGTGCCGCCACGTTACGGAACAATATGTCTGGCGCTCTAGCTCCCTTGCGACGCTTTATTTAATAGATTTTTTGGCTCGCTTGAATAATTTGTTCGTACTTCTGCGGTGGCTAACGTGTAACTTTAGACACTAGCAGAAAGATTTTTCAATACATGGTGCTTTCGTGCAGAAATTTGGAGCTTGCAAAGAAATGACAAAATTTCTATCTGATTTGTCAGTATAGAAAGGAAAAAAAGCATGTTTCGTAATCTTCACGAGGTGGGAGGTTTCCATAAATAATCCACTTCTTTACAGCACCGTTAGTAAGGCGTTCACTTGGCTAGGTTGCAGTAGTTTTTTATTATCTCGTTATAGGCAGAGTTATTCCTCTATTTCATAAGAGGTATGTAGGTCTGCTTGGCACACATTGATGAACAGCTATACACATATATGATCACATCTGTACAAGAAATGAAACAAAGAAGATGAAGAGGTCATCTCAAACGCAAAGCCTTCTGTTGAAGATAGCAGAATTGTTCGAACATTTGAACTGCTCTGAGAAAGCTTTCGCGTTGCTCGCCGCAGTGTTTAGCCTGAAAAAAAAAACATTATATAATTGATTTTGAGTTATTTATTTGACATAGAAGTGAAACTTATGACCTAATCTCTTCCTTAGACAAAGAGTGATACTGGTGGGAGATCAGAGGATAGGTGAAATGTATTGACGCGTTTTTTTTTTGAGTTTTTATCCATTCTGGCCCGCATTATATGTTATTCGTCTGATTCTACACTACTACTTTTATTCGTTGTTCCTACTACATCTACCTGCTATATTGCCACGAACAAGGAGGAATAGAAGGAGCAAAGGAAAAGAAAGCTTAGTTCCTTCTTCGACATTTTTGTGCAATGTGGCCTTCCTTCACTATTGACGAGGTCCCGGGAAGGCCATATTCTTTGTCTTGTTTCCGTAAACATAGTGTTAGGGAACAAAATGGAGATAGGATAACTGATTTTTTTCTGTTTATTATTATATTTAAGTGGTTAACGTTGATTTATGTCTAGCTGATCTGTTTATTATTATATTTAAGTGGTTAACGTTGATTTATGTCTAGCTGAAACATTGGCTAACATTGTGGTCATATAAAAACGATATAATTTGAACGGAATCTCTTAGAAGGACTGGATTCCTGTACATGGAACTGAATCGACATTGGATTCCAATCCCATGCGACTGAACCCTCCTTAATAAAGGATGAATAACCTCCAAATAGACCAGATCGTGACTCACTTGACTTCTCTTCTGTTTGGGATTGGTTCAATATAAAAGGTAACCAACAAGAAAATCCTCATTTCAGATTGTTTGAACGTATACAAATGGAGTTAAAGCAGGGCTACCTGAGTTATAACACCGCCATTTATGCTATCCTTTGTTTGTATCACTACATTCGGGTCAGTTATCGAAATTTTCGTAATCTTCAAACTTCTATGGAAGGTGTATTTGGTATGTATTTTTCTTACGATTCGGGAAGAATCAATTTATCTTACGATCGTTGAAAGTGGTATTATACCTTCTCTTGAGATCTTGAGTTTGATCTCACTAGCTTCAATTTTCACGAAACGTTTAGAAGTACTCACATTGCTTCATAAGGTGACCCAGGTTGAGCACCTTCTCTGCTGCAGAAGAGCTATAATAACAAATGATTCCGTATAGGTGTGAGGAACTTCATTCAAACGTGGGAGAAATTCTCACCGTTCCAAAAACCATAATCATGCTCTGAACATTGTCAAAAGAATCGTATCCTGGAAGCTTCTGTTCTTTATGGACAGCGTTGTCGTTTTCCCACTTCATATAACCATATAATGTTGTTTTCAACGAGTCGGCGAGTTCAATCGTTTTTAGAAGATCATCCTGGAAACCATGGATTTATCTCAACCCAAATGGAAAGCCAAATAATAAAATAGGCAATGATAATTGGCCATAGTCCAAAAAAAAGCATCAAGCAGTAGTAGACGGAGGAAGAATGGGATGTAAAAGGACCACAATGCATCAGATGGGGGTTCTCGCCTCCTGCAGAGCCACCCTCCAAGTTTTTTTTTTATTTTCCAGTATTTTCCAGTGATTTTGCCCATGCGTTTATTGCATCGTTCTATTTTTTCAGACTTACTTCGACATCTGGAGTATTTTTATAAGATGTAGAAAGAAATCCACGATAGATCGGGTCCAAGCACTGATTCTGACTACCTCTCTCGATTTGGGGCCAGAAAATCTAAAAACAATGTAACGGGTAATAAAAAATCGTTGCTATAATTCGTGGAAATAGATATATGTTCCGAGAAAAGAGACACTTTTTGAGATGTCTATGGGCAAAATCGACTAATGTGAATGAAACCGGCTAACCTTCGAAAGAAAGTGGTTAACCGCCATTCCTAGGCTACCGTGAACTGCATACATTGGCGCTCCACTGCTTGGGAATGATATCGGGGTTTGCAGGAACGCTATGGGAACAACTGAAATTTTCATTCTATGGGTCCATTTTTATTATCTCTGGCCAAAGTGGTGGCTGAATAACTGGGACCAACCCATAATAGCGAGATGAGCATTGAACTGAATCGTTGGCCGAAGTACTTCATACAGAATGGTGTCATCTGCGTCCAGATAGGTTCCTATCTGCGATAGTCGATAGGTCGACTGCTGCTTCAACAGCCTTGTGATTGAAGCAAAATAATCGTTTGGATCCGTTGCTATCTAAATCCTTCAGTCATCTTCCTGGATAATATAGGGACTTTTCTGTGGACGAGGATAGCACTACGTACCGTCGCGAATGGTTTCCAGACAAGATCTTCATTTGTTAATCGCTGAGGATAACCGACCAGGAAGGCGAGTCTATTCACATCGTTCAAGTATCGAAGAAGTGTCGATCGATGCGAAACAATGAAAGCCTCCTTTACTTTCATGAGATACGATTTGATCTGGAAAAAAAAACAACTGTAAGCAACATTTAACAAGTTGCGAACTCAAGTAAGCAGGCTATTGGTCATTGCATACCCTCCGTAATCGCACAATAATGGTGTGATATTGGGTTAGGTTCTATACCCAAATTTGGGGTATTCACTATTTCCTTTTATTAAATCCACTATTATTTCGGGCGGGCTGCGATAGGACGAAGATCTTCCTTTCAGATGAGTTCTTTCCTATTATTGTTTGTTTTGAGTCCACGGCTTCCTTGCCTTACTGACGCAAACTAGGGGAAGCCCTATGGTTTAGGTTGTTTTTCTTATAAGGAATATGGTACGAAACGGAAGTTAGGCCATTTATTTCTGATTTCTTCTTGCTAAAATGATAATTACTACGATTTACTGACTGCTGGCTGGGCATGATTTTCATAACAAGCTCATCAAATGACTAATTGTTCAATGCATTTTTTCTAGGGTTTCTGTGAAGGTGTCAGCCGGTACAAAAATTTCTTAGAAACATGGAAAGTTTCCGTATTAGGTGCTGCTCCAGCTACCTTTTCAGACAGGTTTTCTCATCTGGTTTCATTGCCTTTTCAAATATCTTATGCATTTCGAACGAAATTCACGTTTTCGGTGAATTTTTAGTTCTGAAATGAAAGGTGCCAAAACAAGTTTTTTGCCACTCTGACTTCAGCGAGCTGAAAGTCGGCGGCATCGCAGCAGGAGCCGCTTGGAATACCATCATAGTTTTGCCAAAGGAAGTGTAAGCGAATGCATTTTGCCAAGCTGCTTCCGGGTTTTTCGACTCGGTGTGCCTTGCTTCGAAAGTAAGGAATGTCGCATGGGTCTTTCTGAGGTTTGCGACCCCCAACGATGACAATAAACAAAGAGTACCCATTCAAAACAACATATTTGGTTTCGTAGAACCTCGCCGATAACTGCTGTCAGACCACCCCTTACTTCAATAAGAATGGGAGGATCGAAAAACTTGACGAGTAGATGTTGATAATACTGAACGAGTACCAGATTGATCCTCCTTGCGAGGACTGCTTCGCGCTTTTGTAGTGAAAGAATCGCCACCAAACACTCGGCCGCTCAATAATAAACTATGAAGCTTAGACCTTCTACGACAAAATGAAGTGCCTTCCTCCACAGTTGGACGAGAAAGGTACACCGAGACACTCCAAGAAACAGAAACAACACCAAAATAAGGTCACGGTGAATTTGTGGCGACCTGCTGCAAAAATCGCTCATTGTAGATCAACCATTTTTTCTCCTCTGGGAAGTACTTTCAAGATGTAAATGAAATAAAATAGAAACTTCACTGTGTGAGCGCGGCTTTGCTCAATAAAATGGATTCTACACTCCTACACAGTACCGCCTAAGCAGACCTTGCACGACAGATACTCCACAGGCTGGAGCAACTGGACTGGAATGATAGGACCCGTACATCACAATCAGCAAACCTCTCGCTCACGACTAGCACATCCCCGAGAACTTGGACGATTTCTCCCAGGAGAATTTCCTCGAAGACTAAAGGGACACCAAAATTGGCCTCCAGAAGTCCGTCAATCCTAGAAGGCCCTGTTAGAAATGTACGGTAGTCGGAGAACATCTACCTTATTGCTAAAGATTTGCGGATTACGACAGTTTTAAGCCTTCCGAAAAAGATTGATTTTGAACAGAGTTATGAGGTTCGGAAACAAAGGCATGAAAACGCGCATTATTTTTGCACCAACCTAATATCATCCACAAGTTTTCCATAATTTCGTCAACTGCACAGAAGTCTAGGGCTGACCTTTTCCCGCTGTTACCATGATTACATATTTACTGAAGCGGTCCTCACCTTGTCTAAGCTATAGTGTTGGTGAGTGACGATGTATAGTTTTTGAACTGGCTCAAGACTTTCCAAGTTTTCCACGCATTGCTGCCAGCTGAAGAATAAGTTATTAGTTTATGTTCACCAAACTGCAATGTCATAATGGCAACGTAACATACGTCGGCTGAATCTTTTCATTGTAGACGAATTGCTCCAAGTGTTTAGCTGTTACCACAACCAGGTAATTGGCTAGGGTTTGAGCAGAGAATTTGGATATAAGCTGAGCCAGCTGTTCGAAGTAGCCGAGATTCATCACCGAGATCATCGTCGTGTCTGTTAACTTGATCAACGTTGACAGTTCAGCGAAAAGCAAATCATTCCACGCGATCTGTAAGTGAAGAGTGCGAGAAAAGAAGAGAAATGTTTTTGAATGTTTTTTTTTAAATTTTGAAAGGTTTTTCACAGATTTCAGCTGTGAAAGGCAGCGATTCAGCCACACCGCGGCTGAATGTGCCGAGTCGTGTGAGTCTCGACGGCACCGAAATAATTCCCAAGGCTACCCAGGAGGTGGGATTTGTACGAGTTACCTTGGCGAGGCTTGGTAGCACTTTTACGATGACCCTACACAGTGTAGTAAAATGCACAGGCTGAAATGGTCTGGGTTATTCTTCCCTTTTTGGATAGAACTCCCCAATGTCTAGCGTTATTCAAATCTTGGCCCGAAATCATCGCCGATGGCTTATCATTTCCGAGTCAGGGGCACCTGCATGGACTCATTCTTCTTCAAAGGAGCACCTTTGCGATGACCCTGCACAGTGTATTAAAATGCATAAGGTAAATAGGTTTAGCTTACTGGATATCACGTTTGTTGTTAAAATGTTCGACAGTGTTAAGTATTGTCGCCAAGTACGTGTCAGGCTCACCTGCGGCACTGCCTGCTTGAGTTCGCCAAATGTCATGTCACTGGTGTTCGACGGCGTGGCAGTTACGATCTGAAGTATATGGATTTAGCACTCAAGACCCCTCGATCGTCTAGGTTTTCGTTAAAATAACTGAAAAAAAAAACAGAAATTTAGTGGAGAAGCGATGGAGCCAGCCTGCAAAAAAAAAGCCCTGAAACACCATAGAGTCTGTATATTTTCCCCGGTGAAGATGATTTGATGAAGAATGGAAAATGAAGAGGGAAATGTGGAATATGGTATATAAATTCCTTGTAAAGAATGTTGAGAGTTGACAGAGAGATAAGTTTAGATTTTTGATTTCATTCTGTTTTTTTCCTACTCTTTTTTCATGATTATTCACAGAAAAATGAATCATTCAAAACTATTCCAGGCACCACCTCTCCTCTATTCAAGTAATGACAATCATCAGCGAATATGTCCTGTCTAGGGACTCCAGCTTTTTGATGTGGAAAGGCTTGCTCACCTTATTTATGTCAAGCATGAGCTGCGCCACCTCATCCAGCATGTTCTGCCTTTGTTTCTCGTCGGGCTCGATCAGTTGGAATACAGTGCTTTTGGTGAGATTCTGCATGAAAAAAGTGGAAATATACCGCGATTCATCCTCGATTTGCTGTTACCCCTACCTGTCGCAGCTGTACTTGCAGAAGGGTGTCAATCTCTGTTGGTCCTGGATTGGCCAGATGTATGAGGTCTTCTCGAACAGGGTCGAGAATGTTAGAAAGATCGGGTGGTCGAAACTGAAAATAGCCTTCTCAACCCCCTGATGACTACCTACACCCTCAACTAACCTGTAATGTGATTTGGGAGCGGTCTTCTGGATTGACATCTGTTCCAAATATGACAAAGTTGTACTGTGCAGCGTACCAGCCGAGCATTCCGCTATGACGTTCCCAGCTGGAAAGGCAACAAGAGCTTTATAAGAACAGTGATAGTTGGGCTAGTCGAAGAAACGTCACCTTACAAGCGATTCTGTTCAAATTCGTTCTTTTTTCTTTGGAATAAGAACAAGTGTTCGAAAAATGAGAACAAAAAAAAGAAAAGTAGTGGGCAAATTGTTGAGATTCGCAAAAAAAAACTTCAGATTGGGAGGAAAACACAAAAAAAGGGGAAGTGGAAAGCGTGCAAATCGGGAGAATGCACGAACCTGTACGACTTTTCATTAAAATTGCATCCATCTAATAATGGACCACACGGGAGATTCTTCAGACGGTCCATTAGAGGTGCATAACCGAGATTTGCCCTGAAATGAGCCATTTTTCTGGAAACATCCTTGTTTTTCGCATGCATGTATTCATGTGCAGCACCAAGCTTGAAGCGTTCGGCTTCCAATGGGTTTTCAGTGCAAGGAAGGTTTCGTGAAAGACACTGAACATATATGACCCCACTTCCTTGCCTAGCAAATCACGAAATTTTCCTTATTTTTCTATTTACTGATGTTGAGGAAAAGAAATGAAACAAAAAAGAGAGGAAAACAAATATAATTTTTCGTCATCATTACCTTCTAGAAGTATCCATGCAAGAGGAAAACAAACTCCTAGCCATCTTTGCTGTTCTGCTAGTGTCATTCGTGCCGGTAGCCGAGAGAAGCCCTAAAAACACGAAAAGTTTGAGAATACTCCTCAGAATGCTGTTTTAATATTCTGGAACCAGCCATATTTGATATTCTGGAGCCAGCCATAGTGCTATACATAAATACGTGCTATACAAATTAAATCACGTATACTTAGTTATTTTGTGCCCAACAATTGATTGCTTGCCTGTTTTTGCTGATCTTTGAGAATATCACTTAAAAGGTCCACCTCTAACACCCAAAAAGTTGTTATGGAACAGGAACGAACCATAGAGGGTACGACGAGTGGCGTCTGTCTGGATCTCCACAAAGTTCTTTTCTTTGTCAAGTTCTTGGCGGTGGAAATTCCCGCAAGAATATCGATAAAAATTGTCACATGGATTCACCGTGCTGTCAATGTTTCTCGTGAAGCGGAATGCTGGAAAAGGGAAAAATAAACGATGCATGGAAGGAAACCATGGATTCTTTGATAATGGTAACTCAAAAGCATAATGGTAACTCAAAAGGAAATGTCATTTCTGTGGCTTCTATGCACCTGCAATTTTTCGATTTTCATTCTAGAGTAAGGGAATGAGGTGATGTGAAACCTATCACAGCGAACAATGACACGATGACAATAGCATAGCATTCACATATTTGCACAGTTTCACTGAGAGTATTCGAATTTTTCACAGAACTTACCAGTGTCGATGCAGTCCTTCGAACTGCAGACTTTTGGAGCGGCTCTCAGATTGGAGAATCCATCACTTGTAATCGCCCATACAATAAATAGTGCTATACTCAAAAAGAAGAACACTGCGAAGAGAGCAGCGAGCCAGACGTTGCACTTTGTACATGGCCTGAAGAATATTTTCCAAAGTGGAATGTAAGCCATACATATTGATTACCGGTAGGTTTAACCCTGAACTTGGAGAACCAAATGGACTGCTTTTTAGACACATTGCGGCTAACCAATGGGAAGAACTGTCAAAAATCGTGATGTAAAGATGTGTGCACAGGATCATCCGTAATGGGGATTACGGTCACCGGACACGGTTCACTGTGCAAACATGAGTCTAATGAAGTGCTACACTTGAGCGCTACCGTAGCCGCCGCACATAGTAGCTCCTCCTTGTGGTTGCCGAAGCAAATTGCGGACAAATACACGAAGTTTGAGCCACTTTTTTAAGAGAATTCAATAACTTCCACTAACTAATAGATTAAGAGAACCGCAAAATACTCAAATTTCAGCAAAAAAAGTAAAGATGTCATCATATCACAGTGCCACAAAATTCTATAAATCTCAAAAATTTCATGCATTGTACTCCTGAAAATTTTCAGCCGCGCTCAAAAGTGACCGTTATTGCGAGAAGGGAGTTGTTTTACCTTTTAATAGTGCATCCAATCACATGTCATCTTTTACCTGCTTGTAGTATCGCCCACACATATTTTCACCTTTTTTGGAATAAATAGAATAGGAGAAAGACGGCATAGGCGCGCTGATCCAACCGGTTTGAATTAAATTCGACTAATGAAGCTGTGTCAAGACCATGATCATTTGAAGCAAGCCGTCGAGGTCTGCTTTTTACGAAAAAAAAAAAACTACAGAAAGTTTTCCAGAATTGTCGCCGCGTTTTTTTACATGGGATTTTGCGCATTACTGTGCTTGGGCATAAAAGAGCTATTCTTGTCTCCGTAAAAGATTTGTTTAAGAAGCCCGAGAGAATTTCGCTTGAAACCTATACTCCAAGACTGACTCTATCTTCCTCAAAAGAAACGGTGAAGGATAATTCAGATCCAAGCAGTAACAGGAAAGCGGTCATATGTAGCTAGGACCTGAAAAACTATGTACCACATTGGAGTCAAGCTCACATTACTTTATTAGAGCATCAACTGACCAAGAATTCGGTTGTTTGAACATGAGAGAAGAATGGAAAAGCGGAGGAAACATAAGAAGTGCTGTATGGCTTTTTCTATCCTTAGCATTGGAATGTTCAAATCAGGATTTGCGTCACTGAATAAGAAAACTAAATTATTTGCTTTTTGTATGGTCCTGTAGCTTCCATTTCACATAATTTTGCAATCAAACGTGAAGGGCGATTTATATCCTTGAATTTTTTAAAAATGAGAGTAATATTGCGGCGTTAATTACGATGACCGTTAGTCTGGATAAAACTTGCCCTTTGTAACAACGGGATGATGTTGCTGTGATGGAAAGTGGTCGTATTGGTATGCTTGGCGATGCTTTGCACGGCTCGGCTCGGTGAATATCGTGACCGTTTTGAGCACTTTCGAGGACTTCAAGAACTTCTTCTTCTATAGGTTGTTCTGTAAAAACGATGGGAAGTGCAATATAACGTTTGTAGTTTAGCGTTTGTCACACTGTGAAGTTTCACGTTGTTGAACTGCACAACCTCTCGAGCTTTCCGGACAGCATTCGGAACAGTCCAGCTCTGGTTCAGCAATTGGTGCCACCGTAGGACGTGGCGACGGCACAGGTGATCTGCCGAACGACGGCGAGTACTGTGACATTCGATACCAGCACGACTCTTTCCTGAAAGTTTGAAAACTGGCACCATTATGGTTAAAAAAACCGAGATGTGAAACTATTTCATCACAAACGTAAGGCAAATTCTAAACATAAAAGGGTTGTCGGATGTTTCAGGGAGTTTTTCTCTCTGATTTTTACCACGGGGCCAGGAATCCCGAACAGGAGAGATTTGTCTTGTTACTCCAAGTCCCGGAGAAAAAAACGTCCGCATTCTTCGGTGGTAGATGAACAGCTGGAGTTTACAAGTCCAATAGCAAACACTGTCTTACGTTAGTTCATTCTTGTGTATTTTTTTAGCAGAACCGGCCAGAGAACAAATTAATATGTCTCTTGCAAGGGAACAAATTATAACTCCCTCAGAAATGTTCTGGATAGAACTGAAGCGAAGAAATTCCTTAGTCCTAGCCCTATGGTATAGTAGGAGCTTCCCACAGTGAAGTTGCAAGGAATTGTGAGCACAGCAACTCACTATGTGAGGCAAAAAGAAAGGCGAATTTATCAACAGCTCAAAAGGTAGTGTTTGGAGTATGAAGTGTATCAAAGCGTAATTGATATGTAGCTGCGGTGGCTTAGCAAAGAATCGCCGGAGACCTTTGAGGGACGAGACGATCCGCAATCAAAACACTGTCCGGTGCTACCTAACGAGCAAACAAAAGCGTCTGCTCGAATAAAATCTGGACAAATTGAAATTCTCTCATATATTCCATGTGTTTATTCATTATTAGTATACATAATTACTGCAAAGAAGTGTCTTTATTATTTGTAGTTACACGAGCTCACAACGACTATGTCTTTGTTGGTAATCTTTATTTCTGGATGTATGGTGCAACGATACAAGTACAAATATTCAATGTGTTTCATACAATAAAGTACTGGACGTGATTTGAAACGAGAAAAATTTTTCTGTAATGTTAATCCAGATCACTGATAAGACAGTTCTGACCTCTGCTGTCCACATTACACTTGAGTAAAGCAGAACTTTGGCTCTAATAATGAAAAATAGCCACTTGCCTCTGCATCACTTCGTCTTTGTCAATGTCTTTACAGTAGAATGGACAATGATTTCTGGTCCAAAACTGCGAGGAAAGTTGGGCGAGAAGCTGTGAGTTAAAATTGACGAGGTAGTCAGGCTTCATGAGCGTTGGGATTCGATGAGACTACATAATTCAATGAAACAGCTAAGGGGAAGGTGAGCAAAAAAGCTTCGTCTTAAACAACCTAAACAACCTACAAGCAAGTTTCTAAGAAGTCAAGTAGTCGCATGCTGTGAAGTAATGTTATATATTTGAAAGATGTTTACTCAGTTCGCTGGAAGAACCTTAAGATATAGATGATGAGATTGGGTTAGAGGTAGACGACGAGATTTACAGCTATTTAAATACCTAGGCCCGTAGTAAAGTGTCATGGCGGTGAGTTGAACTCCAAAACTCACCACCACATTTTAGGCGATGATTGCATGCCAACTCACATCCACGGAGATGTGCGATCATCACACTGTTAGGCGGTGATCACCTTATCATGCTGCGGAAATAGTGGGAGAGGCGAGTAGAAGCAGAATCCGCTACCTCGAGCGTCTCACTCTGCGTCCACTCACCTCTTCAACTATTTCCACAGCATGAGAAGGCGGTCAGCTCCTAACAGGGCGATGATCTCCTCTGTTGCCACATGCGTGCTCTAGCAGTGACGTGTATGGCAATGATCTTCCATCATTCTTTCATCATACCCTATGGATGTGAGCTGGCACGCAATCATCTCCTAAAGCATAGTGGAGAGTTTTGGAGTTCAACTCACCGCCATGATACTCTACCACGGGCCCAGTTTTAAACATGGTAACTATCAGAAGAGGTATAGATTTCATCAGAGCACAAATATCAACGTTATGACTTAGCACACCACAATGTGACGTAAACCACTATGACTTCGATGCTACACTTCCTGTAGGATTCTTCAG
>KN727075.1:0-18597 GCA_000816745.1 Ancylostoma duodenale
ATCGAGGACTTCCGTACATCAAATGCGGCGGAAGCATTTTATAGGTAAACTGTTTCAAACCCCTATTGTTTATGTTACCATTGTGATTCAGTACAATTTCTGCAAGCTGCGGCTACTGGTAACGAGGAAAACAACTCCGCCATTTGGGGAACTATGTACTACAGTGCCTCAAGAAGAAGGATACTGAAGCTCTGGGGAGGATCTTGTATGTTGAAGAGGCGGGAGAATTTCTGCCAAAGCATGTACGTCTAGCATTGATTCTCTTCCAGAATCCTCGTGCGACCAAGCCACTGCGGCGCAAAGAACTTCAACGGAGACAGACGATGAACAGCGCTTCGGATGAATGCCAACTGGAGTGGGAATTCCGCGGTTCATAGGACATCACTACCGCGACCACCAATGAGAACTGTAAAACCATGTCCCATTACGTGACGGAGAAGACTTTGCGAACTGAGAGTGCATGTATATGTGGTTGTTATATAGATATTATTAATAAACATTCCATGGGTTTCCATTGATTTTTGCAACCCTGACTCCTCCACCCCACCCCGTTCAACCCCAATAGCAGCAATTAGCTTCATTCATGTTTGCTCTTATCCAGCTTCTTGACTTCGTCGTTATTCTCTCTCCTATCGCAGGTCCTGCTCCTCCCTGTATCTGCTCCTTCCTCCTTGCTATTCAGGGCTGCGCTTCCTTCTTGAGTGGAAAAATGAAACACACCTTAGAATGAAGCATTTTAAATACACTACAGTGTGCCATGACAGGGATAAAGCTATGAAAACGAAAACATCAAAAGTAAAAACAACATACGAAAATGAAAAATAAAGGAAAAGGATAGAAATGGGAAAAAATGTTGGAAGAATCAGACCATAAGGCCTTCAGACCATTTCCATCTCTGCTCTTCGGATCACTTCCGTTCTGAGTGAATCCCCATAACTCATGTTCCTGTTTCGCAGACTCTGTGCATCACCAATTCGCTCCTTCGCGCAACTTTCCGCGCCCACACACGTGCTTGCCTGCTATTCCTACGCTTGCAATGGCCTCGAAGTGTCACTGAATGTGACATTTATTTTCGAATGTTAGCAACAACAAAACAGACAATGAAGTGGCAGCAAACCGTGATTGAAAGCCAATAAATGGCAAGGCAAGCAAAACACACAAAACAAGGCATCGCTAGGAAAAGACAAAAGAGCGCGAGACAATAAAGAATTTCAGCTGGAAACGTCGAAAGCGTGCCTATTATAGAAGAGTATCACAACTTCGTAAAATTCGAAGAAGCAAAAACCTCAGAGGTGGTGAATTAGCAGTTCAATACGATAGGGACACGGTCAGAGGTATTGCGCAACGATCTTGCGTTTCTGAAAATGAGTACCTTTGAAGAAATAATGAGCAGGGACTAGCGAGCAAGTAATAAAAAAACCAAGTGCGAAGGAATTAGTGGCTGCTCTGAAGCCTTATTTGGTTTCGAACCCAAAATAGCGTCAACGGCCTCTTAGGAAACCCCATTCGATCTCTTCCTTCAGAAAGGTCGCAACTAGGAAGCAAAATCTGTTCGTATTGAACGATTCTCCACCTCTGAAAGCTGAAGATTTGGCGTACTTGCGACTAGAGGATGGACCACGCGCCATAGATGAAATCTTTGACTGCATTGTTTCTGTAGCAAGAGCTGAAAAAAATCACTGGTGAAACTGATGCGATTCGAAAGGCATGCAGTATTACTTACCTCTCATGTGCTGTAGCGTTCTCATACGCTCCAGTTCCTGGAGAATCCGGAAATTTTCCGAAAAGGGCTGAGATAAATGAACTCGAATACTGATTATCTCCAAAGTCTAACGTAAAAACCTACGTGGACTTAATACCAAATAGTTGGGTTGGTATTGATCGGAAATCGCCCATTCTCTTTGCTCTTCCACAGCGAAGCTATTACAAGTAAGCAGTGGTGCTCTCCGAACAAGGTGTACTGATGATTGCTTTGAAAATGTGCATCTCTTCGGTGCTGTGAATGATGGTACTTTGAAAGAAGTTATTTTGAATTGCATCAACAAAAAAAAATCAAATCTATGCGTACCCCATAAGATGACGGCCTCCTCTGTACAAATCGATGTGGCTCCATGTAGTAGTGAGTTACACTCTTTGTAAAAGTGGCACTTCGTGTACTCATAATCATCGAGAAGATCCACTTTCATCGACCGTACATCAGAATGGAACTACAATTTATAGGGTGTTCTTTGGAGTTCTTTCGTACAAGGTTTAGAGAAGGTGTAGCAATAACGATTGCACAGTTTAAATGTTACCAGCGAGTTCTTCGCTCCAGTCCCCTTTTGCACACTCTTGATTTCTGAAAACTTGCATACAGAGATTTCTGGAAAGTTTGATTGGAAGTATGATAAGCATTTAGTATGAAGAGCTCGACGGTTATAAATTCAAAACGATGGAAACTCGAGGAAAGTCCAAAGTTACGCTGCCCCACAAGGAGAAAGATTGAGAGAAGATTAGTTAGAGCTACGGCTAAAATCTAAGCGCAAGCGCCCACTTTGAGAATTCGGATGCATTCAGAACTTCTCAACACTTTGAAAAGACGAACAAATATTTGACAGAAAATGTGGATGGAATTTAAATTACCTACCCAGCAGACTACCTGACAATGAACTCAAATTACACTGTAGATTTATTGCTGAAATTTTAATCAGAATAAAACGTATGCAGACTCCAAGGTACAAAAAAAAACTCAATTTGCATGAAGCTCATCGGATCGTTATAAGAAGCATTGCTGATAAAAATCACAGCACGGCTATGCCGATGGGAAGTCAGGGAGCCGCTCAAGTGTCTGCGGCGTCGTTCACTAATTAACTGTTTATGACCGGTCCAAACGAGGCCGCTACGTGTTGACACGTCTTGAAACGCGGTCCGTCATGACATGTGCACATTGTCGTTTTCTCCGGTTTATCCCCCAACAAGATCGAAACGAAGTCTCGCGCCGGTGAACGAAAACGAAAAAGGGACGGTTCCTCGGAAAAGGGGGCGGATCTTCCTGACTCCGCGCACTGTCTGAGTGGATGCGCAGCGCAAGGTGCGCTGAAGATGCGATACGCTGAATATCTACTTCACACACTTTCAGGTTTCAGAGCTAAGAACTGGACCGGTTGTGGGACTTCCTTGGTGTCCTGAGGTACTGGGCGCTTTCATCAGTAGTTCCCAAGGAAGTTTCAGAAGATGTATTACATGAGAAGGGGTAGATGATGGACTGGAGGGGCAGTTAGAGTATGAGGAACCACGAACAGAGAGGTAGTCCAGTAGTGCGAACTGTAAAGACGACTCCAATTCCTATACTATCATTTTATACCACTTGTTACCCGCCCAAATTGCTATTCGCACAACAATTTGGACTACTTAGAGAATTTGAAGTTCTTACTCTTATACTTATTCGCACAACAATTTGGACTACTTAGAGAATTTGAAGTTCTTACTCTTATACTCCTCTCTGATCTTCAAATTAGTCTTAATGATGTGAATGAAGATAGTAAGACACTCTAATTGTAACACATACTTTCGCAACGAAATTGGTCTTCTGATAATTGACCTCTGTAGTGTGTAGACGGTTTACAAGATGCTTCATCCGTTATATAGAGATGTTTTGCATAATTCCGAAACTCTATCTTCAAAGTCAACAAAGTTGCTACAGCCTCTGTTAATTCTGATACACTTCCAGCACCACCTGGACACAATATTCTGTATTGGGAAATGTACACACCTCGCATATTTCCATTTTATTAAGATTACCAGGCATCCATACTTCCGACACTCGAATATTGCAGCCCTTTATGAAATTCCGCCCTGGAGAAATCGTACCTTACCCAATAAAGGCTATGTTCAAGCATTGGCTGACTACAAAACTAGGTTGCAGACCTTAGACATCAAAAAGTTGTTCTATAGTAGGGTGATGGCAGATATCACGTTAGGCGTTAAGATACTTTTTGGCGAGGTACAATTGAAAGCTTGTAAGTTTTGGACGTTTGCTCCGTCTAATACCCGCAAATCTAGCATTAATTTACACTGTCATAAGTATTGCTGTTCTCACAAGAAAGGTTTGAGAAATTCGTTCTGTTGCCCAAGTCTCGCATGCTAAATGAGCTAAGGACGTTATCTGAAAAATACTAGATTGCTATTTGTTGTTCTCTTATTAGATTCGAAACGGTTCTGTACTTCATCGTTTACTTCACTCTTACTTCCAGTTCTCTATGTGGGCTCCAGCTCTTTTCGTTTTCTGCCTTATTTTCCAATAGCCTTCACGGTTCTAGTAATTGTACAGTTGAAGTGTCTACTGACTATTCTATAATCTCATCAGATAATGTCGGACAAAGGCCCCTCCTGGTTCAGCACGGTACTCCACTTTGTGAAGGGAAAGACCCGTCGTGCATTCACCTAAGCTTACGCCTGAGTTTCGTACCATAACAAAGACTCGCTCAAGCGTCCGCTTCATAGTAGGTTATTCAGTCGCATTCTGTGATTATCTCAGTGGACTGGCACCTTTTAAAAGTTTGCAACAGGTATCACTACAAGACTGATGTGTTGGATTTGACGTCATCCACTTACTACACCTGCTTGATTCGCTTTCCCTCTAGCAGTGTCGGCGCACATTTCCTTAAGACACTGTACGCATTTTTATTGCAATTCTTGGGACTCAACTGTGAACGATTTAAAAAGTAGAGTTTAAATCACCTCTGTGTCTCTACTATTTTGAGCTGCCTTGCGCACTTAAATAAATAAATAAATGAATAAAAATAGATAAGTAAGTAAATAACATTCCAATTATCTTGTACGACAGTCGGATGGAGAAATCTTTCTCACACATTGGACACACGTTCTGCACAATTACTATTCTGTGGTATATGCATTGATCTGAGATGCTATTCCTTGTCAAAATTGGTCTTTTAATGAGCAAATTGATCTTTGATTGTGCAAAATCTAGCCTATAACGTCTGCAACGCCTATTTGCCCTAGCAAAATCATGTCAAGATTTAGACATGTCATGTATGTCGAGGATATCTGGCACTGCCATATCACTACTGATAGAGTTTGCGTAGAGAACGCGTAAATCTCATAGACGCAGGAAAGGGACGTTCCGGTTATCAGAGAGGCTAGGATAGCAGAGATACGAAGTCCATCTCAGATTACTCTTAATTTCGCAATATCGGCCCCGTATTGATCTGTCACATGATGGGGTGGGCAGAGCAACGGCTAACGTATGCAGAAACATCAAGTTCCAATCAACGGATGCCCCGAACTCTGCATACGTAGCGAGCTAGGAGATTTAAAGACAATAAACGTAACTTTTGACAACAATAGGTGTTGAGTGAGCTGTGAGTGGGCGTAAAGGGAATTCCAAACTCAAAGCTAGTCTACAACAAGATGAGAATTTCACAGAATGTAAAGAACATTATTTATGAGTTACCGCGAAGATCTCAGGCAAGTTCTGTTCGTATTCCCATGTAGTCGTATTGAGCCGGCTGACCTTGTGTTTTCTCGTTACTGGGCAGGGATTCGGTGCAGATGTTAGCTGGTGCAAGCCTTCCCAAGAATTCCAGTCAGTGCGTGCAAAACGGATAAGTTGAGCTTTTGTTGCTACTCCGACTCATCCTGATTAGGTGGATGCTCCACAATGTACGGTTGCTGATCACGGCTACGAAGGAACGGTGCGAGTGCCATGAGCAGCGTTTGCGGATTCAACGGCTGTAGTGATGGATGTCACGGATTTCAATGGATGACGGATGCGGTCGCAGATAGAGCATGAATGTAACATACGGATGCTAAGGCGGCTGATGGATGCGGTCATGGGCATGGTAGATTAAACGCATGAAGTAATGGCTGTCAGGGGTCTACGGTCACCAGACGGATACCGATGACGGATAACTTGCTCATGAGCGTCATTGTTTTTTTTTCGCAAGGCCAGCGTAAAATTGCTTTTTAGGTCCAACGACGTCGCCTGAAGCTACATCGCGATTCTGTGGACAGAGTGCTCGGTGACGGGAGTTTTCGCCGCAAATCCCGCACCTACCTCTGTGTAAACATTTTTCTGAGTGGCGCTTAATACAGAGATGGCATCTTCTCCCTTCGAAAAGACACGACGCTGAGAGAGTTTCCATTTGTTTGGGCAGAATGTTGACTAATGTCTTCTGTCAGAGCAAAAATACATCCACAGTAATTTCTGTCAGATGGTTCCGGTTTCGTTGTGTTTACGTGGAGGAAGATAGTGCTCGGTGGGAGAGAGCACTTTCTCTTACGAAAGCGGTGTGGAGAGGTAGGACCAAGGCTCCAACTAGACGGTGGATTCTGAGATTGACTCTGTTTGTGTAGCATCGTCCTTCGGGAATTGAGGTACATATTCAGTGGATAGCCATTCTCTTGCTTGCTCGGCTTCGAGCTCAAAAGAGAACTCGGATCGCCACAAGATGTTTCTCTATGAGGAATTGAACTGGTAATCGACCAAACTCCTTGGCAATAGTTATTCATAGATGATGTCTTTTTGAATTTCAATGGCTGCTATGTTGTGAATTAGTTCACCAACCCAGGATGCGGGCACGGCATAATCGGTGTCCAACGGATTGGCTTTCGTTACGAATACAGAGAGTCACTTTCTCCCTGCCGGCCATGCATAGGTATTTCAGGCTAAGGCAGAGCGTCATTTCTTCCTTATCTCGCCTTTTCTTCTGTTTCTTTCCTTTCTCATCTCTCCAGGTGTGAAATTTGTCAGACGGATGGGGAGAGGCGCATACGAATTGTTCTCGGTCTCCATGCCTTCTTCTGATGCAGATCCAATGGATGTAGATTTAATGGTAGCAGAGAATTCCAAGGCAGATTTTACGGGTGCTTTCGCTACGGATTCTGTCAAGGCTACCTCTGTCGGTTTCTCCTTTACGAGTGTTTGAGTTCTTACTGATGCAGACACATAGCGTGATTGCTGTGTCCTTAATTTTCGTTGTTTTTTCTTTCTGTTGAAGCGGAGTATGTGTTCTGAATTACTGATGTTGGGTGTGTGGCCTTTTGTGAATGCTAATCTCTGCCAGGGTATGGATATCAGTCCACGGATTCTTTTCAATCAACTTCAGGAGGTGTTCGTCACCCACTACAACCTGTTGGTGAGATCCTTGTTTTTCTCAAGTCAAAGCCGCAGTCTCTAAACTCAACCCTTTCAGTGTAGTTAGAGACAATGGAAGGGCCTATCGTATATTCCCCGCGCTTCGATTGCGTTCCCGTACCTTTCGCCAGAGAATATCGATTGATTTATAGATTTTATTGGTTTTTCGTCATTTTTGCAGAGGGATCGGTGGAGACATGTCTTCTGAGGCAACTCAATACGCTGAACACGAGGATACAACCATTTTCCAGCAATGTCCATTTATCGGTTTTATTGATTTTTGGCTATTTACTGCCACAGATCAGTGAGGACGTGTCTAGCGACTGTCTCATCAGTGTGAGATAGCCAGGGTAGTGAAACACCCGAGCGAAGCCGGGTGAGGCATCTAGTGATTTTACTAGCACTGTTGGTTTGAACCAATACACAGGCTCTAAATCTTCCTTATAGTGAGTATAGTGCCTGTTCGGTACTACATTAGTGCATAATTAACCAGTTTTTTTTTTCGGAGAAGTTCGGCAAATATTTGAACAATTTCACCTATGAGGGCCGATTGAAAAGTTTCTGGAAGGACCACCAATGAGTTGTTCTTTTTCAAAGCCTTCCAAGCGATTCTGTTTGCGAGTCCTTCAGATGAATTGACTGTGAATGTCAATTCGATCTGACGAAGTCTTTGTCTTTAACAGGGGGATCAGTTCAAGCAACTGCGACTGCGCTCAGTTACATAGAGGTGCTAAATTTTTTCTAACTGGAAGAGAAACCGCAAGTTAACCGAACACCACATGGATGCAGATATTGGAGGACCATCATCTTCATTCTTCGGCCTAAGTTCCTGTTTTCTGAAAACCAAGCGTAGCTGGACACGAGCAAACAGTAAGCCATGTGCGAAATGTTAGGAAAAGGTGACCACATCAGAAAAAGTGAGTGAAATCGCTGACAAGGTTTTGACAGATAGGATAAAAATAGGTATGTACTTGATAAAACAGCTTAGCGCATCTATTATGAGTCATTAATTTTCATTTTACCCGACGAACTAAATTTGAAAACAAAAAAGTTCTCAAAAGTGAGTGCCGCATTTGCTCAATTCCGAACAAAACGCAATTCAACATGAAAATCAGTAAATTATTTTGAATGGTTGAACTGAATTTCAAAATGAAACTGTGACCCACGTTGAAGGTTAGATTAAGCGCTACACTGTGGTCACAAAAGATGCAATGAAAGCAGTAGGTTAAACACGAAGAATAGATTCTGAAGAAGAAAGTACCGTTCACTGAGGTGGAACGGTGACGGCGTCTGTTTTTGGGCATTGCAATGGTTTGACGGGAATTCCATTCAACTGAATATCAGCCGAAATTTTTAGAAGATTCACCTGTGCTGTCCGAGCGAAACGCGCTGATTTTAACAGGAAGAAAAATTGTTCCTCTATGCTAGCTTGACTGCTCAAGCCAGTGTTATGACTAATCAAAGAAAAAAAACTTGTAATAATGAGATCCAAAACTCTTCCTCATTCGACGATATATCTGCATTAGCCTCCTCGTACCTGTACCTGTCTTAGAATCTTAATATCTTCCCGTTATGGGCAAGAATCCGATCAAGAGACGAGTTATTCGTGACTTTATCCGGTTATTCTGCGTACTTCAAAGAAATTCATTCTAGATGGAGAATGAATAATTAAAAACAGATCGAACCATGTGTGTTTAGCTTCGACGGCATTGAGTTATTAAATAAAGTATTGATTGCATCAGATTTGTTTTGTTTTCTTTGTCATTCCGGAAACTTTTCAAACAGCCCTCGTATGTCGCTATTGCAGAGCTCGTGTGGAATTCATACCATCAATTTTCAATTTTTTTTACTGAGCTGTGCTACCCCGGCTGATCAATTATCGATTTTCCTTTGCAAGAAGGGCTTCACTCTATCTGATGGTCGGTTGCTCCCTGATTTGCAATCCAGGCTTTCGCCTTCATTATCGATTGTAAAGGTCTTTGACAACTATGCAGCAACATAAGCATCGCACACTCAAACATTAGGCCTCCAGATTATCTTCTTGATTCCGGTTCATCCGTACGCATGAAAAAGAAGACTGAATAAAAACACTTTTGGCAATCTCGTCATATTATTCAAACTCTGTTATTCTATGCACATATTTGTACACATGTATGAAACTGTTTATAAATAGAAATAACTGAATACAACCCAATGATAAACTCTTCAGAGAAATTGATAGTAATCTAGAAATGAAAAAAAAATGTCGAAAAAGCTGGAATAGTTGGAAGATACTACGAAAAATGTCAGGGGCGGGGAGGTGCAGGAACGCCAAGCATATGTCTCGTATAAGTGACATGAGCAGTAAGAGCGCGTTTATCCTAGAACGACAACATTGCAAGGACAAAAACCATATGAAAAAAAAACAAGGCAATGTTTGCTGAGAATATTCCCACCTTAAAAGGCCGGCCACAGTCTGTGCACATACACTGCATATCTTCAGCACCCAAATGTAGCTTTTTATGCTTCATTAATGTAATACGATTCTTTAAAGGTTTGAAACAAACATCACACTGCACTTCTCCTTCAGAGTGTAACTAGAAATTAAACAATCTGTAACTATGAAGTGGTTTCTCTTGCTCTCAACGCTACACCTTTAAGCACTTCAACGAACAACAATATCATGGAAATTGGGCTGATCAAGCCCTGACGACAGCATCGTGTGCCTACCCTTAGTCAGAAAAAAATGAGGCCACCGCGATGCTCAAAGACATGTGTTTCATGTGCAGTCACACAATTTCTGAGTTCTTTTCAATATTAATATTGTAATGCAACTAGAAGCTTGCTTATTGCTTCGAACTCCAATTGAGAAGGGTCTGGTGCTCTGGCAAAGGGTCTACAAAAAAAAAAACTTCTGGAAGTGAGATGGGCCAAATTACGTGGAAAGTATGAGCTTGAGCAGCACGATGGTTTCAAATTTCTGAATGGAGAGTACAAGTGTGTCCATGACCTAAGAATATTGCTTTGCCTATAGATCAAATGAAATTCTTCACGGAACATATATTCTTAGAGTAAATCTGCAGAGGCTACCCTCAAATACAGGATGTTACACGATACAAGAAGAAGTCTTACTTTTACATTATGTAGATAAAGTCCTTTGGAAGATGGAAAATCAATTCGACATAAGTAACAGAAGGTGTTCTTATAATCATTTTCGCTAGCAGCAGCATTAGTGGCGTCAACCTGAAACAAACCGACTGGCTAGCTGGCTGCGAACGTGCTAATTACAACAACTGAGTCGTTGTCGTTCAAAGTGTTCAGTTGTAGTGGTTCAAAGTCCACACAAAATCCGAGCAACGAGATGCTCAGAAAACTGCACTCACGTCCACTTCACGTCCTTCAGCCATACGCTGCAGCAAGGAATTCTTAACTCTAGTTGATGCTGAGTTTTTCTTCAGTTCTGACTTTGAAGGACGCTGTTCTGGAATCGGCTCTGGCAAAGGGTCTACCACCTGGAACGAAACAATGTGTGCAGCACTGTAGACGATAGTCAGGCGAGGAATACCATAATATTGGTAACACCCAATCTCATTAATGTCTGCTTTTCATAATGATCGTGTCGCTATAAAACAGTATTCATCTGAAGAAGTTGGAGGCATCGGTGTACTGAGCAAGTACTGCTATGAGATCACCTTTGGCCGGCCAGATTTGGTCACCGACATGTATACTGTAGATACCGTATCTCAGAGAATTTCTTCAAATTTCTCATGGGGCGGTTATTTGATGTGTTAAACACAAATACCGTATTCATTTTGTACCATACCCTCGTTCTGGGAAAATTCCGGTGGGTAGTGGAAAATGTACATGATTCCGGCGCCATGTAGTCAGCCTTTAATGGCCACGAAAGCTGCCACATTTGCTTGCCTTTTGAAAGGCAGCCAAATATGGCTAAAATCTCCAGGAAAACATTTGGCTGAAATTTTGCACAGAAGGGGTTATTTCAGGTGCTGATACACTAAAATCGCATCCTTTTCGTACAATAACCCCACTTTTGTGGGACCGCGGTAGGTATACGGTACGGTATCTCACATAACTTTCTGAAACCGTGCATATGCGGTCATTTGAGGTGCTGAACACGACCATCAATGTCATTTTGCATGCTATTTTCGTTTTCCTGCTGAAATCAGCATTTTCTTCCGACTTCTGGCCGGCCAAAGGTGATTGGCCGCGGCCACGCCGGAATTCTGCCCCTGGGAAGCGCCGCAAAACCCAAACGAAGGACAGGAGGAGCATGCTCCGTGTGAGAGCGTCGACAGCCGACTAGGTACCACTGTCGAGCGCACCCCACCAGCTGTAATTCTCTGGTAAACATCCAGTGTTTTAGAATATATTGTTCCAATCAACGTTATAAAGAAATACCTGCGAACATCTAGAAAAGCATATTATGAAGGGTTTTCTACAAAACATCTTCGATTCTATAGGTAATACAGCAAATCTTCGCCATAAACGGTGCCTCCAACTCTTCAGATATCCTATTATAGCTAAATTCGATAGTTTCGCTTGCTTTAGAGTATTTTAAAATTGAGTTAGATGTGATCTAAGAAAGTAATCTTAGGAGTAGGCTTGAAATGCAGAAAAAAATGCACAAAGAATGAGAATTGCATCCAAGAGGTGGGAAATATATCAAATCACAACCTACGTTTGCTCGTTGCTTTAGCAAAAGTCAAAAATACACGTGGCTGAACTGAAAGTGAATTTCAAAGAAACATTTCTTTACCACAAATGAGGGTTCCACGCGTAATAGACTTTCTGTGAATTTCTTACATTCCACTGCTTCTCCTAAAACTCGAAATAAATTTGAAAATATAGGATATCTGACGTTGGGGTGATTACAATGAAACGTGAAAATTAGTTACAAATATATAATTATGCATATTTATGATAAAGAAGAGGTAAGGTCTGATGAAGCACTTCGACAGTCCTTCGCATATAGTTTCTACCAGATTTTCAGTCCTGCATGTCAGTGTATAACAGTACTGCGTATGGATGTATTTCAAACATCCAGCCTGCGATAACAGAATATCACCTATTCGCTCTCTCGAAATAATGCAGTTGTCGAAAATGGGTTTCTTTTGTCGCCTGAAGTCTCCACTTCTGATGAATGAAGTACAGGACAGACCGGGTAATCCAAAAAGTGATGGAAAGCCTCGATACAGCAAGAAACGCTCTTTCGACTGGCTATAAACGCTCGGCCAAACGATCACAAATGGAGGAAGAATAAACGAATCAAGAAAAAACCATCGAGATCTTTTTGGGAACCTAAAATCTCTCATTCTCTTTCAGAATTTATCCGAAAATGGATGACAAAAGGGGGAGGAAAGTGGAGACATTGTAACACAGTGAAATCACCATGCTTTGCTAGCCATACCAGAACTTCCACGTGTACTGCATAAAGACCTCGAAGTCACTTTGGTGCAGTGACTGGAGAGTAAATCTGATAAAGACTGTAATTAGTTAGCACTGTGAATGCAAACTTCCAGTTTTGTCGACTGTTCACCAGACCAAACCATTCTCTACATTGACAGTTATAGAATACAAGTACAGCTTTTTACTGCATGAAACATATGCTAAGCAAGAATTGAAAGTAAGAAAATAGAAAATATGTTACTTATGTGATGGGTGCAGAAACAAAGGAAAAAGAGACAGATGCCGTTTCTAACTGCGAAAAAATGCTCACCGTTCAATTCTCGCTCGAGATTAGACGCGGCATGAACAGACTCTAAATGTATCTCACGGACTGCATCCTCAGCCGCCTAAAATGTATTTCCTGTAGAGGCAACAATAAATTAAATACTAAACCGACCTTGATATCTTGTGTAAGTTCCGCAGCTTGTATATTGGCAAGCTGATTTTCCATTGCCATTATTCCTTCACAATCCTCCAGTGTAGACACGTCACGATTGATAGTAGGATCTAAATTAGGGAAACACATGTGAATGAACGCCATTAATAGTTTCTTCCCAATAACTACCTCTTTGTTTTAGTATACGACTACCATTCCGAAATGATTTGCCACCAGATGCTTTTACGGTGACCTCCTGAAAACCGGCTATACAGGAAAAGAATACTATACTATTGGCAGTCTAATTGATCTGTGAGATCTATGAGATATATATCTATATCACATTCACAAAAAAGTCAAATAGTGTGAGAGGAATTACGTCAAATGAGTTGAATTGTTGCCTGCTGTTGACCTGATTCTTTGGTAGATTGATACGGTGTTTGTTCGCGAATTGTGAACCAGCCTTTACTTGGCTCATACAGTCTACAAATGAATTATGTACTTTATCGGAGCATGTCTACTTACAGCTTTAAGGAACAAGGAAAACTTACCACCAGTAGATGCACTGTTGACCTTTGCATCTCTATGCAGTTCCTGTTTAACAACGTTCGTACTGTAGTTCGTAGAGTTCTCACAACCGTTGTAACCACTTTTGTCGTCTCTCACATTGACAACAGCTGAGGCGCAATTCTTCAAATCTACTGCCGGTATGCTGAAGTATTAAATAACCACGAGGCCTTCTAATTCAATGGAGAAAAAAAGCAATCAGAGTGTTGCCTACATAGTACTCTCAACCGCTATTTCCGACACGTGGGACTCCTTTCCATCTTCATGCTTACAGTGCTTCGTTTGCGTCTCCGACTCTTCAATTTCCTTGCGTTTTCTCTTTTCTGCTCTGAAAAGATACGGATGATCTACAGCATCTGCGAAAAATTTCAATTTGTTCGAGGTACTGGAGTTACCCAAGGCGTTGAAGGACGCACAACTCATGTGTAGTGCTGAAACTGCGCAGAAAACACGGAAAACCCAAGGCAATGGGGGCGAAATCTTCCATGCGTTTGAATGCGAGGACGAATGTTTCCCCCTTGGGCATCTTCGAGTCTTGTCACAAAGGAGATACAGTGGCGATACCTATTCGGTCCTAAGTGTGGTCTGAGGGTGTAAACGGGTGCATCGTTGAGTGGTTTACCCATTTCGTCTAACTTGTTCCGTTATTCAGGCTAAGTACCTACACAAATAAGTGATATTTTCAGAGTTGTGATCAACTAGCCGCCATTCGTACGTGACCGAATTCAGACGAGACTCAAGTGGTTGAGATGCGCCGCATGCACTACATTACATTACTCCGATTATCTGCGCATGCACGCCTTATATTGATATCACTATTCTCATTCTCTTACGATCCTCCTGTTTCCCGTTCTAGTATGCCTAAACAAGTGGTGCGGCGCATTCAAGCGGATTTTCACTGGAGTTTCTTGTGCGGTCTACAAACTCTACCAGAGGAGACGGACAGTCCCGCAAAGAGAGAGAGAGAGAGAGAGAGAGAGACAGAGAGGGAGAGTGAGTGAGTGAGAAACAAACCACCTCTTCTGATGACGGCTTTCCCTCCTTTCTGCTTTACGATGACGTCTTTTTTCCCTACGATCGTATCGTTCACCATCGATTCTTTCTCGCCACATCTCTATCAGACGTTCCAACGATGGCGCATGCGCCACCAAGATAGCAGTACGACCATCATTGTCGATAGGGATGTCCTGGAAAGAATGGTAGTTCTTTTAAATGATAACAATCCACGTTTTTAACTAGGAACATTGTGGTTTGCACGAATTTTATCGCTAAAATTGCTAGATGTGATGTTCAGCGTTCCGCCATCAACACATTCCGGACAAGGAATGTACAGTGAGTGTCGACTGCGGTGGCCTTTCCGCGGCCTCAAGAAGGACGCCGCGCAACCGCGCCAGAATCGATGTCATCTGTTGCCGTTATGCTATTTCTAGCATTTTTCTACCCGATACGAGAAAATATCATCAAATTGGGAAGAAAAGCGCCCACAAATAACATCCCCAAGGCAGACGACACCGATTCCGGCGCATGCAGCGTGGTTGCGCGACGTCCTTTTCGAGGCCGCGGAAAGACCACCGCCATCGACGCTCACTGTATGTATAGTGTAGCGCGACCTCGTTTTCTGCGATGCAGGAACGATTTACCATCAATGATGTATTATACACAGGCTACGTACTACGATGATAGTATAGTGGGCGTCAATGGAAGCACGCTTTCCGCGGAATTGGGAAGCACGTCGCGCGACCGCACCGCAAACGCTGAAATCTTCGCCGTGATTGCAAAGCGTAGTTTTCTTGATTGTTAGTAGGTTTCTTGATATTTGACATCAAATAAGATGAACAACTATCAAGAAAACCCTGATTTGCTATTGGAGCTGCGATTCCAGCGCGAACGATGGAGTCGCGCCGCGTGGCCTCCCGAATCCGCGGAAAGCGCACTACCATCGACGCCCGCTGTATTTCACACTCGGCAAAGAATACATGGAAATAATTGTAGATCAAAGTAGAAAGTATATACCTGGCCATGCTGGAATAACGGCAAGACAATCCAGTCATCAAGATTATTCTCACTGGGCAAAATGGTCGAAACATAACGAACGGAGAGATTTTTCACGTGTTTTGTGAAATCAATGGTCGGCGCGTACTGAGCTTCCAGCTGAAAAAAAGGTACAACTCCTGTAACAGTAGGTATTGTACAAAAACGTGAGGAACACACTCTACTCTCTGGGTTGGATGCTTCAAGTTGACGAACGAATGCGGCTCGATCCTTACTTAGCTGAAAGGAATCGTCTAACAACAGTTTATCCTAGAATTATTGGGTTTCGATTCTTGATATGTAGGGTTCAATTTTCACTCGTTTTCAGCTAGTATATATGACATATGTAGCTCTGTGCGGCATAGCGAAATTAAAACAAACCACGTCATCCATCGCCACCGCACTCCACTTCTAATGTTGAGAAACTAATGAGGCATTAAACATTTCCAAGGCAGAAGGGAACTCACTTGTTAACGCCTGGTAACTTTGTTAAGTCAAAACACATCAGTGAACTTGCACCACATCAGTGATTCCAAAGTGGCAACTGAGATTCACCACGTCTCCACTGTGTTTCGTAGCTGTGTATTTGCCGGTTTGAACAAGTTTGTGCTACAGTGCGTGCCGTACGCGACACTAACTTAGCATTTGTGCGTAAATCGGCAACTCGGACAACCCCCGCACTGAACGCAGGACATTTCACAATTGTCACTTTGACGTGTCGTGCTGCACCAACGTTTTTGGATTACGGTGACTTCTTAGAGTCGTAATCACACAACTTTTTTCTCTAATTTCTCACGAACTACTGTCCCTGGTGGAATGCACTGCAAATGCTTCTCGCGGAAGCTTCTTCGTGAAGACGATGTGATCTCGATGCGGCATGTTGTTTGGCGCTATACACAGCGTGGAGTGTAGCACCATGTGTTGTTGTTGCTGGTGGCTGTGACAATAATGGATATCGATTGTGGGCGGTGCGTCGCCGCGATTACTGCTATTTACTTTTGATGGGCCATCGCCAACTTTGGCGACAAACCGCCGCCATAGGTGGCGAATAGAGTTCAGCACAAAACCGGTCCGAGCAGAAAAAAAAATACGAAAACCTCCTTGATCCAGATAAAAACCTTCGAATTTTCTAGTCAGATAACCTGTGCAGTAAGAACGCACCCCGAGCGGCATATTACGTCGGGTAGAAACCCTAGCAGCATCTCCTTCCGGCTGCTGCCATTCTTTCCTTAATTGCTGCTCATGCTTTCCTCCTCACAGCAGCAATTGCCGAAGAATGGCAACAGTTGAAGGGAGGATGGCAGCAGCAGGTGGAAGTAGATGCTGCTAGGGTTTCTACTCGACACGTTACGCCGTTCCAGCTTCGTTCATGCTGCATAGTTATCATAGTGCAAAACAAATTAAAAGAGTGTGTATAAAGAATTTTGTTTCGTGTTCTTGATGTGCATCAAGATATCTAAACAACAACTACACCAGGGGACTCCAAACGGCCATGTGCAGGGGGCGGGACCGCGGCGCGGCGCAGCACTCGAGTTCTCTGTTGCTGGCGGAGGGAGACAACCAGAGCCAGCATGCAGAGCCCCTGTGCCCTGCCCAAGAAGGACGCGCCGCGGTCCCGCCCCTTGCACACGACCGTTTGGAGTTCCCTGTACGTGCACTTGTCATCTCCGCGTGCAGCGCCAGGCTACTGTTCTCTTTTTTCAATTTGAAAAAAAAGAGGAGTCAACGTGATTTGAGAAATGCCCTCAGTCACTTTAGCAGCTTATTGATCGCCTTAGGTCTAACAATAAGCTGGACGACTCTGCTTCCTTGGGAAAGAGCATGGACAGCGCTGTCCTATACACTGTCGCATTAGGGCTAGACTTGCGCAGGTGGGAAGCTTCCGATAATGGTTATCGGACACTTACTGCCTGCGTCGGTAAGACAGCGTATAGAAAGCCGCTGTTCCTAGTACTTTCCAGGTTATTTTTGACCTAAGATGACTAATGAGATGCTAGAGTGAGTCAAAGCAACTTTTGAGTCGGCTTTGGCTGTTTCCTCCCAAGTTCAAAAAGGTAAAATGGCTTGACGCTGCGCGTGCTGGTGAAAAGTTTTCGTATACGACTACGACATGACGCGATTCCCCCACTCTAGGCTACGTCAGCCTGTCAAATGGTGCGTCGTTGAGCCTCTTGTTCAGATTGTGAGGTGTAGTACCCACTTTTGGCTCCAACATTTAGAATTATGAATGAAGAGTCGTACAGTTTGCCTGAATCATTTCTTGCAATTCTTTCTGTTTATGGTATCAATGTGTTGCACTTATGTACAACCCTTCAACTCAATTCCAACTCGTCGGCTGGCAGAATTTCCGTAATTGTTGTCTTCGAATCAACCCTTTCGACAGCTTATTTGGATAGTGGTGGATGAGCATCGCAACTTTCAGAATATTGTTGTATTTTCTGGAAATGGGGTCCGCTGCGGAAGGACGACCTGGGCTTATCTGATAAGTTTAGGGTTATGTAGTCGTAAACCGTTATTTATTATCTTATTATTTATTATTATTTTATGTAACTACTGTGTTTATTAGTAGAAAGTCCTCCACTCACAAGAACGTGCTCTTTTCGTAATTAAAGAGCATTCTCAAAAGGAGACAACCAAATGTTAAGCTAACATCACTAAAAGGAAGAGTAAATAGACATAGTAACAACACCCATACAACAAAAAATACTACATCAAAACAATATTCACATACAAATATACGTTTTGAAGTTACTGTAGTAATCAGGCCTTTTTTAACTTTTTGGCGTCGAACCAGCCACCAGTGTTACATCCTCCATTACATCCCTGATTCAGGGATCCATATCTTGTCCTAGAACCTGAAAATGGCGAAATACACAGCGCTAATACAAACGACGAATGACAAACTGGTAACTAACCTGAGATCCTGTTCATTGACGTCCGCATCGTATTACCATTGTTAAGAGTACCCACGTTCTGCATACTGTTCATGCCGCTCATACCATTCATGTTATTCATTCCATTCATAGCGCTCATCCCATTCATT
>KN727078.1:15078-27673 GCA_000816745.1 Ancylostoma duodenale
TCATCAAAAAGGCAGACGGGACAGTTAGACATTACACACGACTCAGCACAAGCGGTTTTTGGACCGACTCGGCAGGATATTCCTTTAATTCGCGCATTTCTCGCTCAAGGGAGATTTACGCCAAACTTAGTAACCAGATTAATAGTCTTTTGCGTTAAATTAGATCGAAATGATTTTCATAATGTTTTGGCGTCGAGTTTCGAACCCACGGTGTGCTTGCAATCTGCTAATACATCTAACCTCACACCTAAATTAAGGTCAGGCTGACCGCAGGTGTTGTGCAAAATTCATCTCGTGACCATGCAACTATGTACACATTATGGTTCCCACCAAGCTAAAAGTTTGAAATTTCGTCTTTGAAATCCATTACTGCTGTTCGAATGATCTCATCTTTTTGTACGAATATAATACGGTAAAAGATGCAAATTACCATGTAAGGACAAAGCTCCGATTGAGGCCCGAAGACAAATTTGCACTGTTGGCTGACATCGTATTTTCTTCCGGGAGCGTCATCTTCAAAAAGCTGTTCGTAGTACTTCCGCTGGACTGGCTGATCGAACAAGCATTGAATTTGACCACGGTTGTTGCTGGAAAGAGTTTTCATCTTATTTTCAGAAGTCATAGAAAGCTATGGATTTGGTGCGGGGATGCTGAGCATGCATATACAACGAATTCCACTGTTTAGGCTCCTATCACTGCCGCTATAGTCCTCGAGGATTGTAGCATCCTGCATCGCCGTCACTGGCGACTCTGAGGCCAGTGCGCATTGATTGTGGGCGGGGCTTCGCAGCGGTCGCTGTCGCCGGCGATGGCGACGAAGGGTGCTATACTTCTCGAGGAGTATAGCGGCTACCCATGGCCCAACCAGATACGCCGCAGTGTGGCTGGAAGCGAGCGCATATGCATATTTTTTACCACTTCGTCCATAAGTGTATGGGAGAGACCAGTGGTTCAGAGTCATTCGCACAGGCATCGATCGAAATGAGCAGTGACACCATTAGACTACGCGGATGCGCAGACAACAAGAAGTGCAGGTACATAGAGCCGCGCGTGCGAGCGGACCCATGCCACCGAATCCTACTATTCCTCCCGGTTTAAGCAACTATTGGCCAAGATAAGACTAGGGTCAGACGATAGAATTACGATAGATGTCTGTAATTTCGCGATGGAGACCAACACCAGCAGGATCGGAGTTTGAAATCTTTTTCAGAAAATTATGTGGCGATTTTATGCACTGCTAATGAATCCTGTCAGCTTTGCAACTAGCACTCTACATTAGAAAACAGAAAACTGGATTTCTGGGCCTGACCGCCCGTCTTGTAAAAAAGGCGTCTTCCGTGAGGCCGATGTGTTTATTATTACACCGTTGACTTTTGCAATGAGTGCGACTCACTCAAGGAAGCGCTCGAGCATCCCGCTAGAGCACGTGCTCCAGCTCCACGGATGGGTGTTGTACTCCAGCGTGGGTGCCATAATGTGGAAGTTGTGCTTGGCGAGTTGCATGTACTGTGCACACTTCCGCTCGTCGTCGTGCGGGATGTTGAAGCTGAAAGCAACCAGGATTAGCCAGGCGACATCCGGCACATACCTCTCCTCACTCCACCCACATGTGTCCGAGTTCGTGGGCGATGGTGAACGCCGCGCTCAGCCCGTTGTCCTCGATGATCGCACAACTTTTGCCGGCGTCGCACATGGTGCCCAACTCGGCCAACCCCAGTGTGTCGCATTTCCCAGGTGCCCTGAAATAAGTGGAAGTGAAGGAAACATTTCATAGCCTCAGGTGCCGCAGTTCTTGAGGTTGTGTTTCAATGCGGTGCTAGTGACCCATGGGCGAGCAGATGGACCCATAATCCATCTATTCACAGTTATTTTATCCCCATGTAAATAAATATTTCCAAGCAAAGAAAACTTCTAATCAGCAAGATTGAATGAACAAAATATTCTGTTTCTCTTTAAAATGAAAAAAGTAGTATAAGCTGAAAATATTCCGACGTCATATGCAGATTTTATGACAGAGAAAAAATAGATATTACTAGAAAAAAATTAGAGCAAATCTGCAACCATATGAATAGCCAGCAACTTCCACACTTAGTTTTTTGAAAGTGGATTTACCTTAGCAAGACATGGTGTCGCTGGACGTGTGCTTGAGTATTGCAGCTAGACCTTCACAATAAAGAGATTTATGTACCTACCTTATCTGTTAGGTTGAGGGAAATAAAAAGTGGCTTCATTCGTTATCATATGTACTTATATCATTGTGGTTAAATATCTGGAGACTTAGGTACATTTACTCCAAATCTGACGAGCTTTAATATTATGAATTGAATGTTCAATTATTCTCGATTCTAATTCCGAAAAAAGAAAAGGAATCAGATGAGGACTGCTCAAAACTGTGGGCTTTCCTTCTACCTGCTTTATGTACAACATTGAAAAAAAAAAGAAGTCAGCGCTGGAATTGTAGCGAAGTTCATGCAACACAGAGAACATGTGTTGGGCCACTGCAAAAATCTACTTCTCTGGAATCCTCTCGAAAGTGGGTAACTAAACCAAGTTCGAGGGTGGAAGTCGATCCATCGATCGCTCTAATTTCCATATTTGGATTGAGAAGTCATTCGAAGGACCACTTCTTTGCCGGGGTTCGGTACAATCACACTATCTTCTGTTCCTACTGATCACGCAATACTATTTGTAAGATGAAAGGATACTAAGAAACTAGAAGGAGAAGCTCAAGAGCTGTGCGAAGCTAAGACTTGGATGGATCGCTTTTTCAACTCATAGCGTAGCGAACCTTTCAAAAAAACATTATTTCCTAGCATTTAAGCAGGCAAGTTTTCATCGAGAGAAAAACAACACATGGTTGTGGCTTTCGAACGTTTTCCTTCATAAAAATTAAATTAGTTCTCTTCACTAAAAATTTAGTTTTCTGCTCATGCCGTGATTCTCCCCAATCTAACATTTGGAAATCAATTTTTGTGCAAAATTCGAAGAATAACTTAAGAGTTGAATTGACGGTTTGGAAGAACGCAAAATAATGGTCTGGATCAGAAAAGGGAAAAGAGTAGAAGCTTAATCCATTGAGATTGCCCCCTATACCTAGACCATTCCACTTCTGTATTGTTTCCCTCCCTAACAATTTTGGGAAATTTTCAACGTTGTGTATGTGAGAATCCTTATAGGAGGCGTGAATCGTGACTGCACCCCTCGCAATTGGGGCGGCTCCTTATCACTTGTTATCCCTAGTTGATATGCGCTAACCGCCATAGGAAAAACTTTTGGGTTAGCGCGTACGAACGCGGGAGGATGTGGCCCAGCCCCTTGCGAGGGGTACAATCACGACTGACATTCCCTGAATTCAAGGATCAATGAAGTCAAAATTTTGCTATGCGAGGAGACAACATGACTCAATGATGAGCCATGCTGTCGTCAGCGGGCTAATATGTGTTTTCACAGACAGACCGGAAGAGAAGCAACATTTTTTGAAGGAAAAAAAGCGATCTGGAGTCAATGGCTAGGTTCAGCGCTAAAAACGGTAAGTATCGATCGTGGTTAAAACAGTAGTTGGGTGAACCAGCAGCCTGGTTCAAACTGTTCGAAAATTTGGGTTCTACCGGTAGTTAAAATGCACAATAACGCTAGGGCGAAGTTGCAATTAAGACATCATGGACGGATCTGCTAGGTCTCGGGAATTATCTTTGTCTTCAGGGCATATTCATTCATTTTCATATGCTAAATGAGATCCACTAAAGAGAAGAACCTTTATAACAAGAATGCAAGCTCAGTTGTTCAATCATGAACGAAAACTCTGACGTCCGGAGCTTCTAGAAGATTTTGACTGCTAGATGCGCAAAAAATAACACAAGAAACTGAGAACAGATAGTGACCAGAGGCCTGTATTTTTTACCGTTTGCGGCGGGATTTGCGAATACCACCGGGATGGTTGCCGCTCTCCTATCTTCTTAATAGGGACGAATCTTCCAGGTAAGTTTTGTGCGGTCCAATTCTCACAGTAAATGATGGCACATACGAGGGATAAGAGGAGATATTGCATAGGACAGGAAGTTCGGAAATCGGAACGTGGGGAAAGAGCATGTATGACTCGACATAACTCGGCAACTTGTGCTTGTTCAGAAACCTAGAATTTAGGACCTCGCATGACGTCATAATTCAGAAACTTCCGAAATCCCGAAAGCGGAAGCACGATCATCTTTGGCATTGGCACATGGTGTAAGTGACTTTGGTATCTAGTGAGTTTTGTCCAGAAACTCGTCTGCTCCGGATGAACAAAGAGCTCAGGATCGATCCGGAGACGTTCATGCTCTGCAAACCATAACAGAAGCACGACCATCTGCCAGATTGTCACCGTGGCACGTGAGGCTTGCACCTCTCGCAACAGTCCTCACTCTTTGCATATTATCGCACAGCACAATCAAAACGATACAAGCTACACATGAGTCATTCCTTTCTCCCCGAATAATTGGAAGGAAAACAAACGAGGGCAGCCAGTCATGGTTCATAGTCCCGTGACTAGTGTTACAACCTTCATGGCGCCAGTCCGTTGTTATCCTAACGCGTCCAGAGTGGCTAACCTCTTCAGAATGACAAAACTTCTCTGAGAACAACTGATGCGGATTTTACTGCTCCTTAAGGTAGGTGCTGATTTATCATAGCGTATTTGTACGAAAAGGCGATGAATGGTGAAAAAAAGGAAGGTCCTCGGTTTTTTTGTCAAATTAAGCATATGAGACTACTAATCTGAGAGTGTATTAGTATAAGCTCATTGAAGGAACTAAATAAGGAATACTAAGGAGCTAATACTATTAATAATAAGGAACTAAGGAATACAACTAAGGAGCTCCTTATAAAGAAAGCTTCTCGAAGGTCTGGTACAGTACTGCAAGTTATACCTTCTTATCTACCAGATACGTATCGGTTTTCTAACAGTATCTCCTTAATTTCATATGTATTGACTGAATAAAGTGAACTAAAAACTACGGGTGACAATGGATTATCACATGGCGAGGTGGTGTAGTGGGAGGAAAAGATTCGTAATGGGGTAGGAATTTATAGGAAAAGACTAGAAATCCATCGATCTTTCCTTGGAAGAAGATTGATATGGCCTAGCCTAAATCAACAACCACGCCTTAATCCAAGGCATCAATCACATCTATGTCCTTCAAAGAACTCCGTGGAGGGTAAAAATTAACCAGTCCCAAAAACTGTCCCTCACATATTCGCATGTGCTCGAATTGAAGTCCTAAGCACCTACTTCCTCCGACTATCCACAGCAGAATCTATTTTCAGGTCGAGTTAAAAGTTGTTTCCTGCGCATTTGAAATTCCCGCAGCACTCCTTTCATCGAAATCATTTCTATCATCCGTAACCCAGGTAACCCAAAAACATGAACAATAATAACAATAACCCCGCTACTTGTCAACCCATGGCTCTCTAGCTGTCAATGGCTGCTAGAGATTCTTCAGCAGCTATTCGGAAGCCCCCAGCGGCTTCGGCGCTGCGCGTGGGAGACGCGGCTTTTGGACCTCAGCCAATTTCTCCAGCTGACTTTTGTTTGTCTATTGATCAGATGACTCAGTCTCCCCCCATCGACTTGTCGGGGAAGTTCACATTCTTTCAATATCTCCCCTCGTTCGGTCGCCTGTTGTGATTCTGTTAATTTTTCGTTCTCCAAAACCGAGTTGTGTATCAAGGAGGTCGAGCTCGAAGTAGTCAGTCTCAATGTAAATATTCACAGATTCGCAGCTCCATACCTGCAAATGTCTCCTCTAGTGAGCAAAATGGCGACGTCGTGGTGGTTTGGACTGTCTTCGTCACGATCGTTGTACAGCTGCTGCCATCGACAAAATTGTTGTAAAGTGTCCTGGGCATTAGAAGTGACGTGAGGACCAGCCTGGAGAAGTAGGTTTGATTTCAGTTTAATTCTAATATGGGTAGAATATTTGCTATGAAAGCCGCAACTATGAGCAGGCTCTACTGGAGGAGTCTGCGAGTGATGTACAATGATGGTCGATGGTTTTTGCACTACAAAAAACTTGTCCGCGCCGCACCACCTAAGCGGCGCGGTAGGAGGTGTTGTCTGGAGGGTCGCTTTGTCTGTAGTGTTCACGGCTAATTTCTCTATGAGTAGGCGCTGCTACATAGAATTACATTGTTGTGTATAGAAGCTGCAGTCCCGGCAACATTCGACAACCACAGTGTACCTATGCGGTCTGCGCGCCGCGTAGACGACGCGACGCGGCCTTGTTTTCTGCAGTGCAGTAACTATTGATCATCACTGTTCATAGTCGGATGGTCATTGAATACAGAGCCTAAATTCCTTTGAAATCGCGTGGCTTCTAAAATTCAATGGCAAAACTAGCAGCAATGGGAGGGGGAATGGTTGCGGAAAAGAGGAGAGGGATGTCCCCGATATTTAGCTTTGTTTATACCTCATCTTCTAGCAACCGCCGTACAAATGCAAATTGTCGGCCGGTCCCGTTTGGAAGCATGCACATATCAGGGTCATGTTATGCTGATCAGTTATGATCAGTTATGCTCGCAACGCGCATTCGCTGATCCCCGTCACGTGCTGGTTTATACATTCTTTTTCAAAATCACGCGATGGGCCGATTTCGCGTACGTTTTCTTCGATCTGCTAAAATTGTAGACTAGAATTCGCTTTCGTTTCCTTCTTCTCCCAGCTTCTCCTTACAACGTATTTAACTTAATTGCGTCGCGCATGTAATGACCGTCGCAGCGACGCCACTGTCTCGCGATGAAGTATGAACGAAGCTTTTCTGTAACTCTCATTCCTATGTTTCACGACTTTGAGAAAAGAGGTCGTGTCCCTACTCTAAAAAAGTCTCATCTAGGAAGAACGGCTTATCATGGATCCGATAAAACTGATAAACTCGCGGATCTAACCAGAAACCCCTTAAAACCTGAGAGCTAATGTCATCCAACGAACCCAAGTACTATGAGCATTTTACAAAGTCACCAGTATTGAAAAAGAAGAGAGTATAAAATGGTTTAAACAAATCCTCAGGGACTCTCGCGCCTTTTACCGCTGAGTCGTTGATAGCACAGTCTTTTTTCTAATGCAAGCTGACTGAAGAGAAGTGCATAGCTCCTAAAACCAGCTCCACCCAAATTTTGCGCTTCCAGTCGATTGGAATCGCAAATAATTACCAGAGATTAGCAGTGGCAGATAGTGGGTGGGTGTGGCTGCTCTGGTTATAAGAATTTGATAGCTGATTCAGCTAAAACGCAGGAGTCGAAGAGATATTAAGCCTTCTTTGCATTTCACTGTATGTAAACATATTCCGATATTATTCTCGTTCTACCCTCTAGCCAACGGATTTGTAAGTATATAGGGCATCAAACCATCTGCGTTTTGACAGTCTGACTGTCCGCGCCTCCTCATATTCAATGATGTCACGTTTCTCATTCTTGTTCATTCCTGCGGTGTGGCGCGAGCGATCATATGGTTTGGTAGTCTCCCATAGTGACCCATAGGGTCTCTGCATCCTTCTCAGTAGAACTAGGAGTTGTCCAAGCAAAAATGCGAAATTTAAGCAATCTTTCGTCCGAAGGCCTGTGCAGTGTCGGTCAGTCATTTTTGCATCACAGGAAACCGTCAATCTAGTGAGCCGCGCAGTATCACCATCGCGTAGCGGCAGACCAGCTGAGCGCTGTGGTTGTCGGGCGTTGCCCCGGTAGTGATATTTTGTTCATGTTTTCCATCATTTTCTTCTTGTCTTTGTTTACATTCCGAGTCAAGTTTATTGGCGTACAACATGAACCAAGATGCGCCCGCAAGCGATATTCTTCGGTGCCCACTTCAACCCTTAGCGTTGTTTCACTGCTCTTTGTAGGGAATAAGACAATTCATACTAGATGCGTGCGTGCGACGCGCATGCGTCTATTATGATGAAGGAGTGCACAAACGCAGCTCAGACGCAGGTGGGACGCACTCTAGACGGCTATTCGCGAAGGAAACACGCTATTTTCCTTCAGAGTAGATGTGCCTTATTGACTTATCTTCTTGGAAAATTCTACTTAAATGGATGCGCGCATTCGACGCGCTTCTGACGCACACATATGTATGTAAAAATTGCCCTATATACAGCCCTGGTCACCGTACACTGCTTATCACATTTTTTTTTATCTTATAGATCTCCGCAGCAGTGCATAAAATCGAAAGTGCGTAATTTGGAAGTTAATAAAGGCTGAAATTATGGGGAATTTCTAGTGATAAAAGCAGCATGTATGAATTGACATAACTCAGCTACTGCCGATCCTTCAAAAGTCAAGAAGTTGAAAGTTCGCACTGAGTCAGAATTCAGGAACTTCAGAAATTCCGGAACCAGAATTCCGCTCATTCCTGCTTGGGACCAATGTGGCGAGAAAGGCTAGAATCTGTTGATATCTCAAGCATGATAAACAAAGTGGGACAGCGATGTTTTCGAAACTTGGTTTATACTGCATTTGTGGGCGAAAAGCAATCATCAAACGTCTGCACAGTTGTCACGGACAACTCATAAACGACGCGCAAGAAAGCATCAGACCCACATGTCTGTTCGTTTGCAGTTATAGCGATCACGAGGTGTTAATGGTGAGGAAGAACTGCACGTTTGTGCTAGTTCTTCACGTTCATCCAGTGTTAAGCAGGACGACCAGGCTCACACTTGATGTCACGTTCTTAACGCTTCCGTCACATGTGCTTCTTCGTTTCCCGCTGACTGGTGATTCATAAATCTTTTTTTTTGGTAGAAATTTCCTGTGACCTGGAGCGAATCCACAACCCTCTCGGGATCTCAGACATTACAACCACGTCCCGATCTATTTCACAGGCCATGTTGAAGGGAATTCCTCCATCCCGTGCTCTCAAAAATTCATCCGCAACAGAGCTGTCCCGTGCTCTGAAAAATTCATCCTCAACAGAGCTGAAGTCCGTGACATCTACATACAGTGAGCACCAATAACGGTGCGTTTTTCGCGGTCTTGAAAAGCACGCAACGCGACCGCGCCGCTGGCACTGGAACTCTTTCCGGGACAAGAACAACTATCAAAACCCTAATTTGCCAATGCGGCGACGATTCCATCGGTAAGCGGCGCGGTCGCGTTGCGTGCTTTACGAAGCCTCGAAAAACGAGTGTACGGACACTTCCTACCCGCACGCGCCGCGTCAGGCCGTTTTGCCTTTTTGGACCTATTCCAAAACAGCCGTGCATAATCCGAAAGATGCCCTAGGCCACTAAAGCGCCTTATGGATCACTTTAGATTGAAGCTAAGCTATCCTCATAGAGAAAAGGCTGGGAACAATAATTCTCCATAATGTTGTACCGGGGCCTGACGCGCTGCGGGTGGTAGGTGTCGCGCTGCGGGTGGTAGGTGTTCGATAAACCGGAAAACGCACCTCCCCCCTGACGCGTACTGTACACTATCTTACTACTCACAGTGAAGGGTGTGAAATCGCCTTCTGCACAATGAAAATTCCCACATGTTCAGAGTTCAAAACTGGAGTACCGAGTATCGACAAGGCATTCGACGCGCTGAATGCCCCATTTTCAGGGCATAATGAGCTTATGTAAGCTTTTATGTACAGTAAGATCTTTGTAGAAGAACTCTAATTTCACTTAACTCTTGAATCAATCACTTTTTAAGGATACTCTTGCAAGGGTCTCTCTATCCTGCAAATTGCCGGCGTTTGGCGAACACTGTGTATAATTTATTTTGCTGCTGTGGAGCTTCCTGTTTGTATCATCGTCCTTCCTCCAACAGCTGTTCATGCAGTCAAGATATATGGCTCGGGGAATAAGCTATGCTTCTGGGGTTTTCCGTATTTCATATTATTTATTATTATTTCTTCTATCAAGTCATCGCAAGAACGAAATAGTTAAGAAATCTTGTCTGGTAATCATAGTTTAGTAGTAATCGATTTGTACCTTCTGGAGGCAGCATCCAAGCTTTCCCAATTGAACGTGCGGAGGAAAAGTTTTTTTCTCAAGAGCTTTATTTCTGAGGCTAGTCAATTGCGCTACTACGTAACGAATTATCGGAGCTGAATTATACATATAATTTCTCACTAATTCTTGCTCATTTTTTTGTAGCTGCGTCGACAGTGATCGAGCGTCACGATCTCTTCTATCAGAGTATGTAGGTTCCTCGACTCTCAGCGTAAGCCTGCTGGAATCTTTTACTCACTCAAGCCGGCTCGGGCTGCGCAATCAACAGAGAACTTTCATCTCTTGATAACCGGTAGGAGAACCAGAGCTATTTCACTAAGCTGCGATAAAAAGTTCTCGTAACTGTGTACTCATCCATGAGCCCTCCATCGCCACCCTCAACTTTTCCTTCTGCTCATGGGCTTGAGGGTTCTCAGGGTGGGTTTAGGGGGTGTGCGGTGTAACACGAAGAATTATTGCATTAAACGACTGGTGAACGTTTTCTAGTTATCTTCACATTGTTTCCTCTCGTTTTTGTTTCTCCATGAGGAACTTGATAAATTCACTACTATTGATTACTATGATCGCATATTTCCTATATTTTACTGGGTTAACAAGCTACGTAGAAAATCTACGGAAATATTGGGGCACAAGGATGAGTATATCTGGATCATATGAGAGAAATACCTGGTTCACTTGCTGCCAATGAGTTAAAACGGGCATTAACGCATTGTAACGCATTAACGGACCAGCAAGGTTTAGATCCCGTCAATTCACTTCCATAGCTATGATGATTGGAAAAAATAGAGGCATGTACCACAAAACCTGGGACTTGGTCAAGCATCAAACGTTTAAAAGGGTTGGAAAGGTGACCTATAGCGCTGTCGTGGGTGAGGGTTCATAACTGCCTAACCAAGGAAAACCAGACTAATAAGACAACCTCTCACGATAACCAATCACCATAACCTTCTTTGGTTTCCTTGTTTATCGTTTCAGTAAACCCAGCCATTTCAAAAGTGGTGATGGTTGGGTATTTATCCGATTTTTGCTTCGTCTATCCAAATACCGCACACTTTCCCGCGTTTTCTTTTTCTCTAATACCTCTCCAGCTCTCTTCCCATGTGAAGTACAGTGTATAATTCTCAAGGTCTTCAACTCATTAACGAGCAAGCGGCTCACCGGTGAGCCGCGCCTTTTTTTCGCAGAGTTCAGTTTGGGAGCTCCTCAAGCCTCAATGGTCTTAGCGTTCTTCTTAGATAGAAACGTCACAATACTCCTAAGTTAATATGATTATGAGAACCTATATTGAAATTGTTATAGAAATTCCGGACCAGGAAAAGGACCAAGAACTCGCGAAAATGTGGAGTCGCGCAAAAAAAGCGCGGTCGCCAATGGGTTAGGGTGAGGCAGGCTAACAATAAGTTCTATGGGTTTGATCATTCAAATGATAGTTTGAAATACGTCGTGAGAACAAAGAAGAGAACCTTTGCGATCTTTTGTTAAACCACGAAAGCGAGAGAATTCCTTTTTCCTCATCTGCTTGCACATCTGTTAAAATGTGGACTGCATTCATTGTTTCAAATGTCGTTCACTTCTGCACGCATTCCAGTAACTTTTTCTTTACAGTGCTGTTTTTGTTTGCAGCTCAATGCCATATGATTGTTTGAAATTCCAACTCACATTCTCATGCTTGAGGATGATGATTTTCACAACAACTACATTGATAGATGCTCGTAGTGACTGGTGCCGATAAATTGATGCTACCTAAAACATTAAAATATTTCACAACTCGTATTCGGTTGATTACTGAAAACTACTCATTCACTTAATATAGAACTCACAGTAGAAAATAGGGTAAGTATATACGATTCGAGATTATATCCATGGTATTCGTGCATTTTGGAATCCGCCACAACCAGGACCTGAAGAAAGAGTTTTAATGGAATAGATATTCGAAGTTATGTCTGGGTCCGGATCCATCATTGGACGGACGGGTAATCTCATACCCATGATTAAGATTACTCATGGCTAGCAGCTGGGCATAGACAGACCACATGCATCATCGAGATTACCCAAGGTAAACCTTCTAACACTTCACAAATTTGCTCATCGTTGACATGGACGTCCACTCATTTATCATTAGTAATTGCACTGACGCATACAAGCTCACACCATCACGTATGGGTAAGTATTTTGATGAGCGCCAGGTAAAGGGTGATTTCCGGTGCGTTAACACATTCACTACGGGTAATCTCAGTGATGCATTTGGTCCAGGGAGTTCACCTACGTCTGAAAATATAGCCGAACTAACCTCAACATAGTGGTCCCAAGAGTTGGCAGATCTGCGAGATCGGGTTTGTCGTTCTGAAAAGGCAATATATTAGCCCAAATAGGTGAAATGTTTCACACAGTGTTTGGTGCCATTGCAGTGCTATTTTGGTTGTTTTCCTCAGCTTATTTATATTAGGTTGTTGCGAAATTAATTGCCGAAATGGGCCCTGCAGTTCAAAGTGTTGTAACTCGGCTCAAACACCATTTTTTCCATCAGCTTAGCAACCGTTCAATTTGGTAGATCCTCCCTGACAACCCAGAGAGGTTTGCACGCTTCTACAACAGAAACTGAGGTCACAAGAACTCGCAAACTTTTGAAAGGT
>KN727079.1:13032-27457 GCA_000816745.1 Ancylostoma duodenale
AGCAAAAAGCATAGCAGCTGGTGGAGTTCAGATCGATGTGAAAGGAGAGGGATTTGCTCTGTTGCAGCGACCAAGAATGGTTCTGATTAATGACCGGTCTGTTTATGATGTGTTCATCTAAGGCTTCAAGATGTCCATAATTGGATTTACTATTTCCAGAGGAGTTATTCAAGCCGGGCCTGTTTGTGAAGTGGAAGACGATGGCTTGATGGTATGTCTGTCGCCGGGTTTACCTTCAGGAGACACTGGAGGCCGACTGCATCATAACTTCGCGTTTGATTTCGATGGGACTATTACTGAGTCAGTTTCATTCGAAGAATTTTTTCCCAGGTTTTAAAGGAGTTCTTGGCTGTTTTTCCTGATTGTTACTTATTTATTTATTTACTATTTGTTTGTTCATGAATAGCGTTGCTTCAATTCATTAATTACACCCTAATTATTTATGTTGTCGCTCAAAACTGTATTTGTTCTACATTGTTCACTCCACTCCAACGATAACATCATTTGAACACTTAAGGAGCCGCCAAATGGAGGTGTACCCAAATCCAAAGGTGGACCAGTTCGCTGAGACTAGGTTTTATCGCCCCGGCGATAACTACCTCACAATAAATGGTGATGACTTGAATGTAGGAGCCATGGAGAGGGACATCAAGATCACGGTATGATACATATCATGTTGTACGAATGTCCAGACTGCTAAAACGGTGTGGTTCTAGGTTGGCGGTGTTGATTGCCAGCTGACTGCTCTAGCTAGAAAAGTCCTCACTTGCAAACCTCCGACAGAGAAACCAAACTTGGAAGGTGGTCTTCAGCCTGAAGTGGTGGTGAAGATAGGGAATATTAGGTGGGTGGTGCCTTTTGTAAAGTTTTCTCAGATACTGAAATTTCGATTTTAGCTACAATGCCGGTCTATTATCCTATGATTCTCCCTCACTTACGTCTGGTATAGTGATGGTGATTCTGGGATGTATCATAGCAATGTTGGTCTGCTTTGTTTGCTTGGCCATCATGTATAGGTGAGTAGCAGGTTTTTTCTCCATCTACAGAGTAGTTATGATGTTTATTCATAACTATCGGCCTCCAACTATTTAATTTAGTTGTAAATTACTCGTTACTATTTGAGAGGTCAAAATTTATTATTTTAAGAGAAGCATCGGGGGGCGATGGTCTAGTTTACGTTTGAAACCACTCCATTATTATCAGATTTTCAAAAAGCGATGCAATATAATTCTTGTTTCACAGTTTTAATATTATTGTTGTAATATTCAGGCGGAAGACCAACTCGCATCAAAGGCAGATGAAATATCTGAAGACCCAAATGGATACCATTGAGATGAAGGTAACTTCGGCCTTTTAACCATTTCTTGTACTTATTCCTTGTTTAATTTTTTTCGGAGCATTCATGTCGTTGAAGACACTTCTCAGGTAATCATAAGTTGAATTGGTATTTTTTAGCGGTGGAAGATTCTTTTTTCTGTTTCGCTTTCGCTAAATCCCCAAATATTTGACTCTTAATAATCCTCTTGGCAAATTGTTCTATTTTTTCCAGGTAGCAACTGAATGCAAAGAGGCTTTTGCTGAACTGCAAACATCGCTGAATCAGTATACAGCAGACTTGCCCTTGGGAACGCCTATAGTACCATTTTTAGACTACAAAGATTATTGTGCCAGAGTGAGTGTTTATAAATTCAGCCCTTTCGCTTCCTAGTTTACCACATTTATTTTCAGGTTCTTTTCCCGAATAATCCACACAATCATCCAGTACTACGAGATCTCGAAGTTGATAGTCAGAAAGCTGGTGCAATAGAAGCTGGTCTGAGAGAGTTCCACAAGTTGTTGATGAATAAGGTTCGTTTATTATCGCTGTGTGTTAGGCCGATGTTCTGAAGTAGCAACTAGAGATTTAATAATTTGCGGTATTTTTGTTCTGTTTTTAACTCAATTCATTTGTGACACCGCAGTATACACCTTCTCCAGACATTCTTCCTAACAATGGTGCGAACTATGGAGTCCAACAAGTACTTCCTCGGCAAAGATCGTGTCTACGTTGGCTCTTTAATAATGGTTGTTCTGCAGGTGAGGATTTTGATTTTTTGTCCAATTATTTCATCGATTGTTTTCATTTGCTTCAACAAATGAGTAATGGATTTTTCCAGGAGAAAATGGGCTACTGTACGGAGATGCTGAAGCAACTTCTCAGAGAGCTGATCGATCGAACGGTTGAGAAGAAATTCCAGCCGAAGATCCTGTTCAGAAGAAGCGAAAGTGTAGCGGAGCGCATGCTGGCAGCGTGGTTTACCTTCCTGATGCATGATTATTTGAGGGTGAGCCCAGCAGTCTTCTAGTTGAACTAGCTATAGACTTGGTACTATGAGCGTTATGTATCGGGTCCATTTATAACTTATTGGATAATTACTGCAGAATTTCGCCGGCAAACGTCTATATGACCTCTACTGGGGAATTAAACAGCAGATGGAAAAAGGACCACAAGATGCGCTCACACTTGAAGCTCGGTATGTCCTTGGTTATGTGGATATGTGTGAATTTGACGCAATTTAAGTCCATCAGTGTCTTTCATGGATTGAATAGAGGACATTATTAAAAAATGGAAGATTGCATAGAGGAAATCTTTTAAAAAATGGAGTCGAAATTTACGTTATTGCTTCTTTCGTTTGGAATTCTACGTTTTGCGACACCAGTACACAGATTTCGAGCGAAGCTACTGTAATTACCGTTATGAGTAGTTGGAGTTGTGGCTTTAGTTGGACTACATTATAGAGGAGAGATATTAGCGATCTAATTTTTATTTTGACCACTCTAAGGTCATCTAAGAGGAGATCTGTTTCCATTCTCGTAAATGGCGAAGATTCTTATTCTCATGAAGATTACGGTAACACAAATTTTTCAGTGGTTTTGAAACAATATCTTTAAGTTTATGTTTGTTGCCGACTTTATTTTTGTCCTTGACGGGGTTGTGTAAGGATGGATCCTGGATGTGGTTGATGCCTTGGAATTAAAGTTTCGGATTTAGGCCAGCTGGGTGACAGGAAATTTCTTCTTAAAAAAGTCTGATGGATCACTGGTCAAGCGGATAGAAATACCCTCGATTGGAGTCGAGCGATTGGATAAACACGTTCGCTGAAAAGCTTTTATCGTGTGACAGAATATCTGAGTCACACAAAATACCCGTTAGAAGGCGTTTATTCGTTCAAATAAAGTGGGCTGGACTAGAGAAGGACACTAAATTTTCCTATTTTGAGAAGAGTAGAGCCCTGAATTTCCTTATTTTGGAAACTATAGTCTTTCGTTTAGATATTCTCTGTCGGAGGAGAAGTTGTTGCGTGCAACATTCGAGTACAAGGAGTTGACAATATTCATAGCGGCAGATTCGATGACCTACACTCAACCGGATATGCCAGTGCGGGTGCTTGACTGTGATACCATCACTCAGGTGGGACTGCATGCTTATTTTGAGTACTTGCTCTTTCGTGGATCTCTTATGTTTGACTCTGATGACGTGAAATGTCTTGCACTTTTAATAGCGTCAAATAGTGTTCTGTTTCTGACCCTATTGATCGACGACACCGCTGTGTCTGGCAAGAAAGTGAGGTGATGCTAGCGTTACTGTTGCTTGCGAATTTATGAGGCTTCGTTTAATTTATGGCCATTGCGATGCAATGCCGTTTTTTCCGGCTGTCGAGTGACATGTGTTAATGGGAGAAACGGGGAGGTTTTCGTTCAGGGGTAAATGTCTTGATTTATTCTGCGAGCTGGTGTGTAGGAATTTAAAGGCTGGAGTGTTACCGGGTTACTGCCAATTTTTTAAAATGTTACCTAAATGTTATTCTTGGATAATACATCGAGTTTTATGAGAGCTAAGGAAAGTTAATTTGTAGCATATCTGATTGTTGGCCGAAAATTACCTTCAAAATACCCATAGGCGTTTAAAATTTGGAAATTCTATGTTCCACCATACAAAATCTTAAAACACCTGATAAAGTATACCATATCCGTTTACCTGTGATCTTCGAACATACCAGCTACACCACTGTTACAGCGTTTTAGTACGAGATTTCATAAGTTGTGCCATTTTAGGTCAAAGAAAAGTGTCTCGATGCGAAATATCGTACCGTCCCCTACTCGGATCGTCCCAGTGCAAATGACTTGGATTTGGAGTGGCGGACTGGCATTAACGGTCGCATGGTGCTCCAGGTGGATCTCATTTCCTCTTTTCTATTGACTTATGGGTTAGCAATGCATGTTTTCAAGGATATCGATTCGACATCCCGTATGGAACCAGGCGGCTGGAAGCGATTGAACACGCTGGGACACTATAATGTACCCAACAACTCCGTGCTAATGTTGGCAACTAGGCAGAATTCGTTGTATAACTTGGTTAGTGTTGAATTTTTGTTTTATTTTGTTAATATTGTGCAGAAGTATTGCGAAATTATCGGGGTGACTGGTTGGTACAAGTAGAACTGTCCTGACCATGCGTAAGTAAGACTTTATCCTGCACCCGGATGCGTCATTGAGGTTAACCCACGATGAACGTATTAATGTACACAAATTTACCCTTCACCTGCCATACATTAATATGTTTACCTAAATATGACGTTGTCCATACCCAACTGCTACTCATGGATATGAAATTACCCAACATTCCAACGGTGCATCCGGCTCAGATCAGCCCTATGCCTTACCAACTTGAGTAAATGATTTTTTTCTCGGAACTAGTGTGAAGGACCTCATCTGGGAATAGCTGGATTTCATATTTATTGTTCCTTAACATGTTTATGCACTTTCCAGTCTCTACTATCTGAAAGAAGCGAGAAATCAACGCTTAGCTTGAAGAACAGTCCGACGTTGTCACGGCCATGGGTTGGTACGAATAGCAGTAGTAACTCGAAGGTAATTTTCTCAAAATTTATACTCAGCACCGTGATAACTACCACTGTTTTGAATTATAGGATGCCGAAGGTCAAAAACTCTACCATCTTGTCAAGCCCAGTGAACATGGTCCAACAGAGAATCAAGAGAAAATGGTTACGGAAATCTACCTCACTAGGTAACTTGCCTTACCAGTAGGGTTAACTTTTTTGCTGTCGTCCCTTTTGCAATTATAACTTCATAAATTGATTTTAGGTTACTTATGATGAAGGGCACGCTGCAGAAGTTCATTAACGACCTGCTGGAGGCGATATTTTCGACGTCATCAAGATCGGCACCTTTACCAGCAGCCATAAAGTACATGTTTGACTTTATGGATGAGCAGGTGAGGATATGTTCCTGGGAATTTGACATAGTATTAGTTTTATTTACTAAGAAAATCTGTTCAGGCGCTTGAGCACGGTATCACCGATGCAGAAGTAGTTCATGCGTGGAAGAGCAATGCGTTGCCGTTAAGGTTTTGGGTGAATCTCATCAAAAATCCTCACTTCGTGTTTGATATCCAGAAACCCACGAAGGTAAGTGAGCAATGATGTCTTCAAATCAAAAGATACCGTTAAATTTGTTCATTGGAGCTGATTGCGCACTTAAATAGGTAGAGGGATGTTTATCCGTGGTGGCGCAAACCCTCATGGACGCTTGTTCAACGCAAGACCATCAGCTGACCAAAGACTCACCATCAAGCAAACTGCTGTTCGCCAAGGATATGTATCAGTACAGAGACTGGGTGGATAGGTAGGTGCTTATTTGACCCACACATGGTTCACCAGATATTTTCTTTATATTTTTTTAAAGAAACTGTATTATTATGCTTCTTTAGCTACTACTCGGATATCGCCCGATTAGCACCGATATCCGATCAGGACATGGCGAGCCTGTTGAACGAGGAATCGAGAGTGCACCGTGGACAGTTCCATGTGTTCTCAGCGCTGAATGAGCTCTACAAGTACTTGGATCAGTACAAGGAGCCGATCATGGACGCGTTGGAACACAACGAACACGCTCAAGCAAGCCGATTGCCCGGACGACTTCAGGTGAGTGTTGCTGGTATTCTCTGTCAGGATCGGGTTTTCATTATGAGCAATATGCTTCTACAAGGAAAGTGCGAACGATATATAGTGCCGGTCAATTATTCTTGCATCACAGAATACCGCTCATCTGGTTTGCCGCCTCGCACCACTTACGCGACGCGGCTGATCAACCGGGCGCTGTGGTTGTCAGTTGCTTGAGTTGATGTTTTGCTTGTGTTTTAATTTGTTTTCTTTGTGCCTTTACAAAACATCACTATCGGCAAACACCGACAACCATAGCTTCCAGCTGGTCTGCCGCGCTGCCTGCCGGTGCTGCGGCGCGGTAGACCAAATGAGCGATGTTCTCTGATGCAAAAATGATTCACTGGCGTTGTATATCCTCCCTTAAATGGGATGAGAGCTTAGTGTTGGTATATTTTTTTGCTTTTCTCGCTGCTTCTTTCTCACTCCCTTCTTTTCCTGAATCTGACTGGAATTATTTCAGGACATGCTAGCGTTGATGGAGGCAGATCAAAGTCGGACAGATTACGACAGCTCTACGCTCGGCATTGGCTACAACTCTAACAGTAGGCTAATGCCGCGTGAACGAATGTGATCCACGGCTGCCTGTTGTCGTCTTTCGTCTGTCCACATTTTCTCTCTCAACCCTAGTCGCGTTGAAATCAATCGATTATCGATTGGTCCAACGCGTACGGAGGTTATGTCTGCTAGTCTGCACGGGTGTAGCGCGCGCGTGCGCCTCTCACGCGCCAGCCACGGGACCGGATGTCTCGAGAAATGGCTGCGCAGGAGATTTGAGTATGTAAACAAGCATAGTTTTGAAATTTGGCTGTGATTCTTGCGATGTATCATAGAATTCGTAGTTCGGGTCGTGTTCGATGTCACGCATATATGTACCAGTGATCGAAGTGAGGTATGTAAAGCTGTACTTCTTGAATGTTTGTTGTTGTTTATAGTGGTTGTTTAATGGGGCATTTCATCATCCAAGAAGAAGTGCTTCATACCTTCTCTCCATCCTTCCCTTTCCTCACTGCAAGCCTCATTCTCCAATATGTATCCGTTGTGCTGCTCAAAACGTTGTATTAAACAAGCCACTGAGTAACGATGGTGCTTTAGTGATTTCGCTTAAAAACTGAGCTGTTTTTCATGTAGGCCTAGATGTATGTTTTTACGTTTCATGATTAATTATGTTAAGCGCCGCATAGTGCGTTCTAGGTAGTAATAATAACTATGATTATTGATTGCTAAAGAGGCTCGGATCAAATTGTGAATTACGATATCTTTCAAATATATTGTTGGCGATTCTTATAATGTCGAATATACATCGAGTACAGGGATCTGAATAAATATTTTATCATCCTTAAGCTTTTTTGCTTCTTTTCTTGTGAACATGAAGCGGGCAGGCTACAATGGCTCTGATCGGAAAAATCAAAGGTATACTGGTTCCATATGGTCACAATAAGTGACGTTCTTCCAGGCAGAGGACCCTCTAGTGACAATGACAAATGGTTAATTGACAAAACTATGTCAAGGGAGTAATTTCGATGATAAATAACTTCCCAGACAGACCTCTCTGGAAACAACTGTCCACAAGCGTTAAAAAGTGAAGTCTGACTCCGCCATAGAGGGACTAAACTTAAAATGACGGGAAACGGCTGAGATGTGATTTCTCGTGCTGCTTGCGCCCAACGGCTTGCCCATCCAGATTCAAAGCTGCTCACCTTGCGGAAGGGGGGGGGGGGGGGAAGTCACTTGAAAAACTTACACTGACACACCTAACTGTACTGTACTCAGCACTAGGGAACAGAAGCGTTGGTACGGTTCCTAGCCCATTCTGGACTCTTCGTAATAGGGATAGAATCATGGACCGATATAGCAACTGGGGCGAGGTGGGTGATAAAGACCAGCAAAATTTTCTATAGTGACAGATGGTATGAATCAACCTACCGGGGTGTTAAACAGTGGATGCGCGCTGCCTTCTATCGTCTCAATGGAATGGCTGCTGAACACCAATTCAGAATTATATGATAGTTCCTGAGAGAGTCAAGTCATGCCGTATCTGCGGATAGATGAGTTAGGGCACATTCCTGCAAAAGTCTAATCCTTTACAACTTCGGTCTAATCACCCCGTACATGGGTGATTAGACCGAAGTTTCGGGTTTCGGTCGAGTGTGTGCGCCGTGAAGCTCAGACTTGGCGCTTCCCTTGGCATAGAAAAATTCCAAAAACCATGACGACGTCGTAATTTGGGTGGTTTGCTATTCTGCTTCATAGCATCGTGACTCCTCTCAAGCAGATACTCGTTCTCTGCTCGAAGGATAGCGAAGGATCATTGAAACCAATGTTGCTACATCTTTGACTCAGGTGTTGTATCATAGCTTCTAAAACAATTTTTGTTTGAACCACAAACGCTCATGTATAGCTTTAGACCCTAAAAGTAACATTGTGAATGGTCCTCCATTGATAAGAGGCAATGACAGTGTCTTTAGTCGGAAAGCCTCCAGAAGGCGAAGGTCACAGAAAACAGAAGCTCGCATATTTGAAGTGCCCAAAAAGTCGAAGTCAATTTTTTGTAGTTTGTTCCTAAAATATTTCGAATTGCTGCAACCTGCTATAACCTCTGGCAAACGTCAAGACCATGAGTACATATGAAGAAGTTCCAATGTCTCCAGGAGTTCCAACTTCTCCGGGACGGCTCATTGTGAGATCAGAGTGGCAGGATAGATTGGACCATCACCAGTTACAGTTATGTTACAGCTTGGTTACTACTGCATTACAGCGAGGGCGGTAAATACGGAGACAAGGCTGCCCCCGTGTGCCTTGAAATTCTACATAAATAGTTCTGGCATCGTTTATTGTTTTTTATTCGTTAGGTTCCACCTCATGATAACATCTGAGCCCACCATGATTCCGCAACTGATGTTCACTGCGGAGTAGTGACGGTGGTCATATAATGCCAATTTCTAGGTGTTCGCGATGAAATCGCTTACATACTAAAAATGCCACTTATCATAGTTACGAAGTCTAACACAAGAGAAATGTACACCACGTGTAGGCGCGTTCTAAGCATGCCTACCAAAAAAGTCATCATCAGTCCTAGGATAAGTAGGGATTTTCTTCTAGAAATTAAGTTCCCAAAGATTACAGAAGGGAGAGTGTCAATCCTCTGTCGAAACAGTGAGAATGAAGCAGAAAGTGTGTTATATTTTTTAGTGCATCAGTTGTTTTGGGCCATGGTCGTCTCGTCATGTTCACTATGCTCACAACTCATTCACATGGATTTCTTGTTATAACACTACTCGTAATTGAAAGCTGTTAATAACATTGAGACATTGTGGAGTCTTTAAAATGAATTCTGTTGAGGAAGTGTGGAATTATTTCGACGAGAACACCCTCTGCGACAGCGCGGATCTCTTCTTCAGTTTCTTTGCGTCTTCTGTCACCCTTGATAAAGTTTGATTTCGTTAATTTTTGGAAAAAAAGACTCATCACTAATTAGAAAGAAGTTAGAAAAAAAAGAAATTAGAAATTAGACTAATATATTTGAACAAATCGATTCCGAGTAAGTCAGAAATTGAAATATTAGGAAAAGGGTGAGCCTTGCAGTCTTAGAGGAAAGGAGAGAAAGGATATAGAGCTTTTTGATTCTGGGACATTAAATTTTTGGGCCCGGTTCAAAATTATTGGATAAATTTAATAAGTATATTCAATTTTTATCTGAGCAGAGCTGTAACGTCTATGTATTTTGTGACCGATTCCGCATCAACAGTCAATAGATTGAATTGTGCGGTTTTCGAAATCGGTGATGTGTGTCTCGTAATTTTGGCCCATTCTGTACACTCCAACCGCATGATATCACATAGCGTCCATACCAGAGTCGTGCAGGAATAGAAATTCAAACCACATAAACCGTGAAACGAAAATTGATGGTGAAAATGACCGTAAAATGGAAATCGTGAAAAGGGAAACGTAAAAGTCCGCACCCCCTCGGTCGACTCCCCTGCTTTGCAAAAGAAAATCGGAAACATTCAAAAGAGCAATGCTGCTATTGAAGAGTGTCAAGTGGAGTTGGAAGGAAAAGGATTGTTTCCAGGACTTATTTGCAATTTTTTCTTGAAGTTATTTTTGTCTTGAAACATGGAGGAGAATAGCTCAGCTCTTGTTGTGCTTCTTCCGATGCATTGTGAGAATACCCACGGCTTATTTTAAGTGGAATTACTAATTTCCATAATCCCTAAAGTTTTACTTGCAGTGGAATGTCCGAATCCTGAACCATTTGTGAATTGATTGGTTTGAGCTGCAGATGTAGCATGTTGAATTTCAATGCAACTCTGAAACTCTTCCCGTAGAATCGAAATCCTTATCGATACTTGCAGTAGTATCGATAAGGTCCACTAACAAATGACATTAAAAGATTATCGAGCGAATAGCAGGTGATGCGCGGAGACGCAGTGCGAGAAAAACCGAAAAGCCCCTCGTGTCGTGGTCTCAATGGCAACACCGACAAGGTTAGGCGCGGGTCATACCAGTATATAAGGTCCGCGGCGAGTAGTGAAGGACATCGTCGGTCCAGCGATGGATTCGGATCATCGACTCAAGGCTTACCGCTTCGTTGCCTACTCGGCCGTCACCTTTTCGGTGGTAGCAGTACTTTCCGTCTGCGTCACCCTGCCGATGGTGTATAACTATGTGCACCATGTGAAAATGTCGGTGAAGAGTGAGGTCCGCTTCTGCAAGGTGAGTTGAGAACTTCTGATTCCTGCATTTACTATGTTTATTTGCATTTTCCCTTCCAGAAAACCGCTGGTGACATCTGGGGTGAGGTCACGCACATCAAGAACATCCCCACCGCCAACAGAACTGCCCGTCAGTCCGGCTATGGCGGCGATGAAGAAGTGCAGGGAGGCAGCAACAACGGAAACAACGGTGGAAACGGCGGATCGTGCAGCGGCTGCTGCATGCCCGGCCCACCAGGAGGCGCAGGAGCTCCAGGACGTCCAGGAAAGCCAGGAAGACCTGGTGCAGCTGGTATGCCAGGAAATCCCGGCAAATCAGGCGGATCCGCATGTGACCCCAGAACCCCACCACCATGCAAGCCATGCCCAGCAGGAGAACCTGGACAGCCTGGACCTCCCGGACCACCTGGAGACGCTGGACCAGACGGTGCCCCAGGAAACCCAGGATACGGTTCGACTCCTGGAGAACCAGGACCTAAGGGACCACCTGGACCTGATGGACAGCCTGGATACCCCGGATCGCCTGGAGAACCAGGAATGCCCGCTAACTCGACCCCATCCACTCCTGGAGAGCCTGGACCACAGGGACCACCTGGACCTCAAGGACCTCCTGGAACGGATGGTCAGCCCGGATACGGTGGTGGACAGGGTTAGTGTTAAAACTTGCATATAGAAATTTTCTAGCAATTTTGTTATGTTTTCAGGAGAGCCTGGACCAAAGGGACCTCCTGGACCAGATGGACAGCCAGGAGCCGACGGAAACCCTGGACAACCTGGAAACCCAGGACAGCCTGGTGGAGGCGGCGAACCTGGAATCTGCCCCAAGTACTGCGCCATCGACGGAGGTATCTTCTTCGAAGACGGAACCCGCCGTTAAATTTTCAATACTTCGTCAGATTTTGGCTAGAAGGAATAAACTTAGTTTCGAAATCGTTTTCTTCTGCTGCACCTGTTATCCACGATTTCAATGGAGATACACAGTTCGGAACAAACTCTTATATTAGTTTATTAAGCAAAACAATTCCCAAGCATATGAACAAAGTTACAGTTGATCCTCCATTTGACGGCAGATTCACTCGCAAAGCTTCGTTAGAAGACAAATTTGGGGGAGCCGAATGCTCTAGCTGAAACAGTAGCATTATTTCTAGGAAACCACCCTGGTCCTAGGGAAAATTCAGGATAAACATGCCTCCCCTAAATTGGGGTGGTGGTGGTGGCATTTGTGGGCGAAGATGGGGTGGAAGGGCGTCGAACACAGCGCGAATCTTCTCGGCACGTTGGCGCCAGTTCAACGACTGAAATTTGTGGATTTGTGGATTTGAATGCAGAGATTCAGGAAAGCCTTAGAATCGCACCTTATCGCGATGAATCGATCGCAGCTGATCACGGGTGCTTTGTGGAAGATTCTCGAAGCCGGGCGGCTGTGGCAGTCTCTCGACTAACTCGTCCGGAAGTGACGTCATGATTTGGTCAATTTGTTCATGCTGTTGTTCAGCGGTTAGGCTGGGATTCTCGTGGACGGCTCGGAGCCTCATGATGACGTCTTCCGGGAGAACTTCCACGAAGCCTGGTGGGAGTTCCTGGAATGGAAGTGTTCCACAGTGGCGAGACATGTGGAATGCCCACACTTGCAAAAAAATGTATTGTTCCAACTGGTGTGCTTGATTCCCTTTAGAAAAGAATAATATGGGAATAAAAATAAAACCATTAGTGTAATGAAACAGACTGTCGCATGGAGAAGACACCAGTGGAATACTTACTTCAGCTTTGGGAAATCCATCTCACACACTCCCTAAGGGCGAGTTAGGAAACAATAGTAGTAAATTTAGTATATCTTTGCCTTCACTTCCATACCTCCTATAACCGGTAAGGAATAAAAACTAAATGGTTGGGCCAACAATTTACAAACCTATCCGAATATTCGAATATTTGAGTCGAGTGTGAGAGAAGGCCATAGCCAGGGAATACAAAAAAGCCCCAGAATACCATTTTTGGTGGTCACAGATTTTCGAAAGGGTTGGTTGCGCTACGTATGATTTTATGTAGCGACCAGCAATTTGTCCGTTGACCTATCTCACTTATTCGTTAGCAAAGATGCAATCTCTTCCCCCTAAATTATCAGTTAGTGAAGCTACGTAGGGTTTAATAAAAATCGCATAACTTGATTGATGTGATTATCAAATCTAAACTCGACCCAAGAATTTTAAACACCGGGAAGAGAAAGCCCTAAACCACGCCTTACCAGACCGAACAGTGTTTAATGCATTAATCCACCTGCCTGTTAGAGGAGTGAATTTTTCATAAGTTTTCGAGGAAAATATGTGGGTGTACGTACGTCTGACGTTCGCACCCCTATGTTGCATAAATCTTTCGAAAACAAGAACTAGTTGTTCGATGGTTAAATTGCAACAGTGGAATGGACTATCGTTAGGCTGAGCCTATTTCATTCCTTGTTCGAGAAACTAGTTCGATGTATTCGAAGAGGAATATTCGATGACGAATACGTTGGAAATGCGAATGTTTGAATAGCGAACACTAATATAGCTCTGTGGAAAAGATAAGAAGTGTATAGGACTTTTGCTTCTCCGAATACCCAACTTTTTTTTCTCAAATACTGATTGTCCTGAATCAATCCGAATTTTTGGCTTCCGAATCGGTTTTTGAATCATTGACCATACTAGATTATTCGGTTCGTAATCGCTCAAAATAACTAATATTCATTTTCATCGGCATTAATGGCAGAACCCTATGAGTGTTGTACCTGAGAACGAACATAACATCCAAAGCAGAATATTCTGAAGAGATCACATCACAGCGTTCCATTAGACCAGAGGCCAAATTTTATCCTGGCCAGAACGACCGATTTTAGCCTTGGGGGCTTGCCTTTGCAAAAGATATTCCCGGAAACTAAGTTCCAATAACAATGGGACTGAATTATCGTGAAGCAACTATTATAGAATTGGCTGGGATGTATGATAACCGGATAAGTACTGGAGACAACATTTGCAAAACATCTTGGCGAAAATAATCTCGAGGGCCAAATCTGACCGTAATGGATAAAGTGGATTTTAGCGTAAGAATGTTCAGAAGTTCTTGGAGAAAGAGGACTTCTCACCTTTGGAAGCCTAGGAAGCGCAAACTGAGGCTGCTGAGCGTAGACGCAGTAGACCAGGACGATAAGAGCTACAACAGTTCTCATGATGCTGTGGAGCGGCTGAGCTTGCCGGATCAACTCGTCCGCGAACATTTATAGCGGTGGCGGTTGTTTGTGATTCGTGTACCATCTCGACTCGCGACTGAAAAACATCTTTTCGCGCACCCGGCATCCGCGCCTCTGCGCTCTCTCGCCCGTATATGCTACAATGCGTATAGTGTGCATGTTAAGTGGTGAACGAGCAAACATCTGCCTCAATAACTTACACACAGCTCAACTGAGCATCGACGGTGCGTGCGGTCAGTGCGGTCACTCGACGCACTCGCAACTCACGATGAGAGTTCCGGCGAACAATGCAGATTTTGGTTCAATGACAGTTTATACCGAGAATAGTACAGCAAACAGAAGCAACGCGTTTCAACCCAGCATCCAGCTCAGAGAGCTGCAAATTCTCCGGAATTCTCTCTTTTTCTAATGTTAGGTGGTATTACATTACCAGTCTGGCCGTCCGGCTTACGCCGGACTTCCAGACTTCTGCTGATGCGCGCTTCGCT
>KN727080.1:0-20159 GCA_000816745.1 Ancylostoma duodenale
ATGTAGATTTTCTTCAAAGTGTATGTTGTTGCAAGCTGATGATGGGTGATATTCCAGTTTTTCTATCCTTACCTTTTCAGCCGCTCTTTTCTCTGAGGTTCCTATTCTTCAGTATCTCATACACTCATCATTCTTCTTCCATTTGCATCGTTTTGATTTTCCTGATGCAAGCCTTCAAAATATCTGGATAAGAACTCATCAAATGTTACGAAAACAACTAAATGTATGTGAGAATCGGTGGTACATATTTGAGTTGTATCTACCTCACCTTCGCTGGTTAAGAGTCCATAAGATTCCAGTAGACCTTCTGCTTGCGTAACTATCTCCCAACCAGGAGAACTGTAAAATCGACCACATCATCTTTTGCATCCTCGAGCATTTCCCCTCCACTGATGGTGGCATTATTTTTCTTCCTTAAAGGCGAGATCCGGGCAAAATTCCATCTCCCGAATTTCTATTGGATTCGTAGCCCACGGCGACGCCTTGGACGAAAACTATAGAAGAAATCCCTGAAAAAGTCCTACAACGAACGCTTTCCATCGACCAATTTCGGTAGGGCTTTTGCAGGTTTGCGGCGTCCGCGCTTTCAAATGACGTTATACGGCGCGCCCAGCTGCTGTCTATTGTGGCGTCGTAGGAAAAAATTCGTATTCGAAGGACCGGTGGTCCGTTTGATGGACTGGGGGAGGTTTCACGAAGTGTTCGTCAAGCTCTATGTATCTGAGCGTCCATAGCTTTTGTCGGTTGGAGCGTATTTTCCCACGGCTACCGTAATCCTCGGACGGTTTGTCCCATATCTAGCGGTAAAGCATATAGAGCTCTCAAACTTGAGATACGTGCTACACATACGGTCTGGACTCCAGACAACAAGAAAACTGGGTGGGCAAGATTTTGACCGGACCTTGCCTTTAAATCTTCCGCCTTTTTATTCACTAACCACAACTTCCCAAACTTGAACGTAACAGCAGCGCGAATTAGCAAATCGTTACGATGTCTGGTGGTTTTCATAGCATTTGATGGTTGTAGGCTTGAAAAAAGAACCCTGAATAACGTCAAAATTGCCTGTAACGACTGTGCAGGATAGCAACTCCAGGACGCGTCGCTGTCGCACTGCTTTGGATGTTCGGTTCCGCAAAGTAGTCGGCTTTAAAGACGCCTACCGTATGTTCTGGAGCTTTATGAGACCTGACAACGTTAGTTTAGATCTAAAGCAGTGATTGTGCACCTTTTTTTCGGTTGACTCCTCCAAACATGCACCTTCCCATTACGTAGCTATACGGTGAACGAAGATGTCTAAAGCATTTAGTTTCTTGTTTGTGGTAACTTGATAAGATGCGAGAAACACGTCGTGGAGGCCATTAGGTAAATCGTCAATTCATAGAAGACATGCAAATACCAGCTTGTTTTTCCTCCCATAAGGTTCCTCATTGCAAACAGATAAAAAATATTTGCAGTGGTACTTGACAAATTTACTTCTCATCTGAAAAACATGGAGCACAATAACTTTTTCTACAGAATAACAACAGCTACTTCTCAGTGGCTGTTTGTTCTTTAAAACCCTTTAGGTAGGGCATGTTTACAGTAGTTTTTTCTCCTACAGAATGGGTTTCATTCCAGTATTTGTTTTGTCCTAAGACAGGCTGCAGTTCGCTCGAAGGCAGAGATGGTGTAGAAGTGCGTGGAAACAAAATGAATGCAGAGAACTTTTCAAAAACTTCATTTAGTATCTTAACGTCTTATGGAATGTTGTTTCTGCATACCCTCTAGCAAAAATAGGCGTATGCTCAGCATAGCCACGCAAGCGCTAAAGGCGAACGTCGCTGTGAATGTAAGAATTGCTCCGCCAAATGCCCTATTATTGCATTGACTATGTTCTAGGAATTTTCCCAAGTATAGAGGGGTTGCTAACCCTTTGTGACCCATATTCGTGTTGCTATTTGTCATTTTTCTTCACGAGAAAAGCATAAAACTTCAGGGAATAATTTTTAACAGATCTTTATTGACTACAATACACATGCGCTATTCCATTGTGCAGATACTGCAACATGTGTACATGCAAGTAAAGGTCCGTTAAATTTGATAAATTTGATGCACCACTATTACATCTCAATTGGTAAAGAAATGATTGAACAAAGGGTATAAGTGTATGAATAAGCAAATAAATTAATAAAAATTGTATGGATAGGTAAATAAATGAGTGAACATCTCTTACTAGGCTGCCAGACCTATTTACTAGTTTGGTATCCGGAGCCTCGATCTTACAACTCTAGCAGATATGCACTGTTGGCAATCGCTGCTCTCCCTTGCCTTGAGTAGCACTGCCTCCCGCTTCCTACACCTTCAATTTCCTCTAAATAAATTATTTCGCTTTTCCCTATACATCTCTGTATCATTAAACTTGTAACAGTATTCCCATTCTGTTATACTATTTATCAGTATTGTTCCCCAAATTGCTGTTCATGAGCCAGCTTTTACAACTGTTAATAGATCATGTCAAGTCGAATACTAAGAAATTTGTAATGAATAGAATTTTTATAAAAATTATCCTCTTTGGAATTCTCGCATATATCTTGCAGCTCATGAGATCGTATTCTGGCTCAAATATGTCACCAAGAAAGCGTTTAGCTACCACATATTCCGTGTATAAAGTAGAAAATGAGAACGAACTTCCGGAGAATGGTTCGCCAAATTTTTGAAATTACTTTACTATGCAAATAAAAAACTTCTATTAGTTTATTTTTAATTGTTTATTCTTATTATTATTATTTTTAATATAATTTTTATTGATTATTTATTATTACGATTTATATTTTAACTGATTTTATTTTCCATCTGGGTCCCCAAAGCGGCGGAGACCCTACATTTCTTCCCACGCACCCCCCCCCCCCCCTCCCGCCCACTTTCTGCGTCTGCCACTGGCATTTACGAAATTATTTCTGCCCAGAGACGTTGGAGTATAAGTGTCGCTTTATGAGTGACATTGACCCAATTTTGTACAAATGTATTTGATGCATTTGCGGAAGTCCTCACACTGATTAGGAGTCAGGAAGCATGCATAAACAGCAATAAAAATTGTGGACCGGCACCCATTCACATTTCGAGCAGTGCGCGAAATCATTCATGCATCAAGTTTTCTGTGTTTGGTCGCTCACATTCACTCATATGGGGTCTAGAAGCCAGCAGCGTCCTGTAGGTGTCAGGGACACAGACGAATTTTTGGGAGGCAGAAGACTTGATGGTTTCAGTTCCGCTAAAATAGCACCGACAGGTGACTTGCTGTCCCGCCAAAAGCTGTTGCGGCCTTTTCGCACCAATCTCTGCACAAGCCGTTCATAGTGCAGCGTCTCCTCGTCCCTCGCATCTTAAAGGCAGAATCCACGGAAATTTTCGTGTCCGAGATTTTGATGGTTTTGGACACTTAACAATGGTGCCAAGAATTCTACGAAAATTGCACCGTTGTAGGCATCAGCATTCGCAAGAAATGAGAGGCTACATGTATTTCAACATTTCAAGAGGGATGAATTGTGATACGAAATGAATGGGTATTTTTGTTTACAATCTCCCTCTTTCTACATGATTACACCTGTCTTCATTCCCAACTCCTTCCACTTAATTAAGCTCGGGCAACTGGGCCATCCTTCGCAAATCTGGTAAACTGGTGGTAATGAAAACCGCATTTTGCGTAGGATTCGACAAAATGGGCCACTGCTGTTGTTTTCACTACAGCGCTAAGCTTAGGAATACAGCAAAATCTGTGAGATCAAAATTCCCCTGGGTGCTGCCTTAACTAAGGCTGTGCGGAATTTTCCGTTTTCAGCTTTATGCTTTCCGTTTTACGCCCACTTAGAGGCTTCCGCTTTTCGTTTGACGTTTTACGCGATTTGAGATTTCACTGGCTCACACTCCTGCTCCTAACCGCATGATCCCGATCTTTCTATTGTGTCCCGTGGAAAGTTTCTTCGAGGGTGTAGTACCAGCGCGCACAGTACTTTTCGTGCGCAGCGATTTCGTTGGGTTGTTTCCATCCAAGTGTGATCACATGAGTCCAGATAAATTCCACTTTCCATGCCTCAGATGCCTCTCCCAATTTCAAATGTCCAGCTCACTGTTCTAGACTGTGCAGGAAAACAATTAACCCTGTCGAATTCAGCGGGAGACGCCTCTGTTTTCGCTAACTTGATGAAAAGCGGATTTGCTAACACGATGTGTCAAATGCATGAAATATGCGTTTCAAACTATTCTACACCAAGACACGCTATTTTCTGACAACGTGTTTCACTATAGTTCAGTTTAGAATTGTGCACGTTAGATGTAAATGCGTTATCCTGAGCATTACCATTACAAGTTTCCGAGCTTGGAAATGAGAATTTTCGGTCCATTACATATCTCTTTGTCAGAACATTCTGAAATAGTTTCTAAATGATTCTTCTTTGCAAAGATTAAACCTACATAGTGGCAGTCTCCTTCTATTTTTGATTATGCGAGGGTAAAGCACTAATTGGCGTTTTTGATAACAGCAGCTGCTAGGATGAAGGTCTGTTAATGGACACAAGGGAAGCCGCAACGAATATATAGTCGAAAAATATTTCTAGGTTTCAGGAAATGACCCACATTTCATGCGCGAAGTGCGTGAATCTTTGGGAAGTGCAGAAATACGTAATGAATATTCATTAAACAACTCTTCCACTGAGAATGGACTTTGGCCCACTGGGAATAGTTGAATTTGATGGTCTTTTTGTAGGATTTCGATGCGAATACTGAAGCATAGTCGTTTGCTCCGCTTTCGCAGCATCGATGAGCAATTTGTGGAGGCATATTTCAGAATTTGTTCTTCTTTCAAGTGCTACTACTTAATTCATTCTCTTACCCTATCCATTCTGTTGAGCACTTCTTGAGTGGGTTTACGTCCATGTGACTTTACCTTTTAAAGCAGTTTTGAGGTATTTGCTTTATAAAACTTCTGTCTCAACAGCGAAAACTCCTGTACTATTTCGGAAAGAGGGATGGACATAGCGTAATCCTACTACTTGTGGCATGTGTGCCTCACGCAGAAATATTACCTTCGGAAAAGTGATATGCTCGTCTTTCCATGGGCATAGGCTCGGTTCAAAGCGACAAAATTATTGTTAGGTGAGGTGATTGTTGTAACAGGGAAAACTTCTTTCTTCTCTTTTTCTCTCTCTCTCTTCCTCTCCAGGGCTTCTTTGAAGTGAAAGTGTGCTTGAATGGGCTTTTACTGCAAAATCGAAACTGACATTTCCCAGAAACTCCCTTTGCTTATACCACCGAGGATTTAATATGTTTGTTTGGAACTTTCTATTTGATTGCTTCGAATAATGGAGAAAATACTTAGAAAGGCAAACACTAGGAGTGAATGCTGGACAATAGTGGTGTTACAACGAGAGAGCATAGGGTTTCCTAGAAGTAATGTACTCAATTATGCAGCCACAGAAAGGCGCCAAACCAAAAATGTACGCGGAAGTAAACGAGCCAAACCGGGTACTATGTCCCTGCGCAGCACAAACTCTAAAGCATTGATTGGCCTCTCGTTTCCTATGAGTTCTACTTCTTTTTTGCTCACTTTTAATTTATAAATCAGTCAAATGAGTGGTGACAAGTTAAAATCCGCCTGGTTTTTTGAGAAATGTGAGGTTGAGACCTGGTTGAGACCTACAGCCGGATTTCGGCTTATCAAAGCGGTCAACCTTTCTCTACAGCATATTTATTTTTATTTTTGCTCTATTCAAGCGTTACAAGAATGCGCTGAATATCAGAATTGAGTTATACAACCAAACATGGGCAAGCAGAACAGAAAAATTACAGAATTTAAAAAATAATCACCAACACTTCATATGCATCTGTTAAATGTGACCTACATAAACTAAATACTAGACTAACAAGGGAGGGACACTTGGTCAGTGTGGCCGTGCATAACAAGGTGTATATTGCCTTATGCAGCTTGCGACGCTGATTTTGAATCCGTTTTCAAAATTAACCAAACTCATCTCTGCGATGAGTTATGCCCATTTTTGATGTTGATGAGGAAGCGCTAAGATTAGTTTATAATAAGGGCTCGTAGCGCAAAGGTAAGTCTCTCATTCTCCAGACAGGCAATAACAGGCTCAATTTTTGCTAAAGAGTGATACGGAATGGTGAGAGTATCAGAGTCTGTTACAATGAAAACAACAACAATTGAAGGAAAGTTCTTCACAGTCACCATGTTCACAATGACCAGTCAAGTCCACAACAAAAAAAAAACATGACTCCAATTACGGATTTACTTAATTACATCCTGAAATTGCGAAGAACATCTATACAAGGGTCTGATTAGAAATTTCAGAACTCTATCATTCGAGTGAATTTTTAATTTCAGCCAAATATTGTTCCTCTCCAGATTTCGTTCGATGTTAAGGAAACAACAATTGTGACTAAAAAAACTTTCGTTCGCTACTCTGTCTATCAGGAACTCCTAAGTTCTAACTATTTTGGAGCTTTTCATCATCATTCTATGCGTACAAATTATTTGAAATTTAATCTTTGTACACGTAGCCACACGAACACTCAAGTACTTTAACCGCTCCCAAAAATCGATCTAGTGAGAATTATTCCAGGTGCTCCCAAAACCTTCACATCATCTAATTTTGAGCCGAAAACATGATAGCACAACCTAGAAACGGTTTTTCAAGAGGAAACGAGCGATGAATAAAAAGTGTAAGAGTCTGACGGTAGCAAGATTCGAACCCCTGATACTCTACATGAAGAACGAGCAACTTACCTCCGCACCACGGACCGAGCGGGAGTCGCTACGCTGAACGTTCGAGATGACGCACTTAGCCAGAAACTCCCATGTTTCTATTATTTTCTAATATTTTTCGCCAAGATACGAGCCAATAAGTACTTGACTGAAGAAGAAGAGGCTTACTTTTGCCTTACCCTTCCAGGTACACAAAGCTTAGGATTTCTACATGGATACCAAAAATGGACATAATTCATCGCAGAGAGGAGTTTGGTCAATTTTGTAAACGGATTTGGAATCAGCGTCGCAAACTACATAAGGCTGCATAAGACCATATACAATGTGTTAAGAATGGCTACACTGACCAAGTATCCTTCCCTTGTAAGTTTAGACAAAACCTTATAGAATTACTTGTATTTGACTACACGTTGTGATGGAAGAGTAACGCTGAGATAACGACACGGATGACTTCATTCAATCCAAATCTTTGGCACAAAATTTTCGAAGGATAAATTTAGTTGGAAAGGACTACAGTAGTACGAATACGGCCTCAGGACGTATTCTTCCGCGTTATTGATGGAGCATGCTTGACTGTCGCTATCACGCTATTCATAATATCTCATGATTGGATGGGCAAATACCAAGCGATAAAAAAAGAAAATGCTGAAAAAATAGAACGAAATGGAACCAAAGACCACATACTCAAGCCTAAAATATAGCCGGCAATTTCACTCGCCCATCTCGCAGGCGATTCCAAGCGTTTCATTGTTTTTCTTTGAATGTTCCTCACGCACGTATTCAGGGAAACTAGGTACATGATGCGCCATGAGTTCTCACACATTGAGAGTACCACCACAGCAGCTGAATTAGGGTAATGTCATGACCCTACGGACCACGTCCAGCGAAACAATGGCGACTTAAAGAACATACTCCGAGGAACTCCGGCAACTCCGAGGAAGCTTTCGCTTTATGTATGGAAGTAAAGAGTTGTTGAGGCGTCCGCTGGGTTCTATTTCAGTAAAATCAGAACCAGCACGGCATTTTCCACAGTAAAACTTTATATAAGTAGAATTTAGAGCCAACATTAATATTCTCATTTGTGAAAATTCAAGGAAATATGTTCTCTCCCAAAATTTAGTGCAACACGTGATGAAATTTTCGACGATTCAAGGAAAGGACATTCTGTGGTAACCACCGAATTCTCCGAAGCTTTTTACGCCTATTCCATTATTTTCGTGGGCAGAGAATCCCTTTGCCCTTGGGAGTGGGTGGTGTTTGAAGATGACTTTGAGGTGTCATGTGTGCGCATTTTCACGAAGCCTTGGAAACTTTGAGTAAGGTTTTCTTCACACCGTCTGTATGTAGTACATATGTAAGTGTAGCTTCTGCATCCAGTGCCGGCGAGACTCACTTCACATTCCACGATTTTGGATAAGATCTAGGGGCTAATTCAAAGTGTGGAGCTATGTATCCTTCTCCGATAACCTTTTTCAATTTTAAATAATCTTTTCCCATGTTGTTTGACGACTCGGATTGAACGAGAGATGATTGAAGCACTGGCCCAATGGCTCATCTTAGCAGATTATTGTTGAGTTGGGGCAATTTCTAACCCCTTTCAGGGTAGAGAGATAGCGGAAGCAGAATTCATGTTCATCTCTGTCCATAGTTCAAATTAGTACTAGTCAGTCCGAATTCTTTAGTTATGAGGGTCACGTGGCCATCTTTTCATAAGCTTACCATTCAAGAGACCATACCAGTCAAGAGTTGCTTTCTTCCAACTTCACTCCCGTCCTGCTGAGCCATGCCACCACTTGTAACATCCGGACGGTGCGGTTTGGCCTACTCACATGCTTGATGGATTTACTAAGCTGGTGTCCGAAGCGCTGGCTTTTTTCACTAACGGACTTGTGGTACTGGCCTTTTCGTTGTCGTCAGATCCACAGCTCACCGGGTGTGTATCATTGTGAGGTGGAACGGGGCGTTACCAGGCCAGTGTGATTGGTGCATTCAATCAATGTGCCAATCACGGCAGTCTGGTAATTTTTTTCCCTCACAGTGATACACACCTCAACTTACCCCGTCTCCCAACCAAATCTTTCACCATATACTCTCTTTTTACTGAGAATGTATCATTAGATTACATTTCCTCAAATTTCATTGTGTAGTTATGCTACGCGTAAAGGAAGGATAGAGGTATCTGTGTTATTTGTGTCGAAAGAAAGGGCACTAATGATATAGTTCTGGAGTTACTAGTCAGAAACAATCAGAAAGATTTGTTCCATGAAACCATCCGTGATGTTAGGAGGACGCAAAGTTCCTTCACGAAGTTTCAAAGAACTTCTGTGCCAGAGCCTATGGAGCGCCTTGTTCAAATAAATATACGTAAATAGGATAAATAATAGCAATAAGTGTACAAATATGAAATGCGTAGCTGTGAGCGCCCTACGTGTTCATTTGTCAGGCGTAGGATATTCCATATATTCCCAGCGCTTGTCCCGGAACCATATGATTTCCTACACAGCACCTCTCCCTTCCATTCAAGTCAACGATATCAGATTACTTAGGTTTGTGGTGCAGTACGTTCTCCCTCCTTCTTATAGTATTAGTGCAACTCTCGACTAATTGCTTGGAAAACACCCGAAAGGAGGTGCCGAGTACACCCGAGCGAACCCCCGCAACAACTTAGTCCTGGTGCCTTTATTCATTAGTATTGCATTAGTTCCAGGATGTTTTAAGTCCTGCACAAGTCAGCTACTTCTTCTCACTGCAAACTGAAAGTATATGCAGACATGTTTCTTCTCCAATGTTTTTCTTGAACGTAATTTCACCCAATGCCCAGTTATTCTCCATGGGAATTGCATACACAATTTGTAGCGCCTGATGAAATCAGCGTTGGTGGTGTTGGTTGTCCAGGTGTTGACACGTACGTTGGACGAAAAAGTTTCAAAATTGTCTCGGGTTCCCAGATTCAGTGACCATATAGCCGTTACGCTTACTTTTTGAAGAATGAAGTCGGTTCCGCATACGTGCCCTCATGTTTAACTTCTATAGTATTAGTGGGACGGGTTTTCCGTAAATGTCTGTTTAAATTTACTCTACAAAAAAGAACAAATTCTCACATGACAGCGAAAGGTCGATGGCCCAGTTCAAGGGACTCTCTTTTTCCTGATAGGTGACCCTCCGCCTTTTTTCACACCGGACGCTATTTCCACATCGAAGAGTTTGGTATGTTGTTGAATGAAACTATGCTTTGTCGCAGTTCTTGATGTAAAACCTCTGCTATGCAATGGTCTTTTGGAAGCCAGCCCCTCAAGTCCGAAGATGGAAATGTGAGCGGCCGATGTTTCGTTTGGCACCATTGGTTGCGGTTTGTTTACCGAAGTCTGAGATTTTGAGACTGAGACAGTTTCAAGAATCCAATTCTTCTATTTTTGTGCCCTGATGGCAAACAAGTTATACGGTCCATGATATATTTACCTCGTAATCAGGTGATAGAGAATCATAACAGTGAGCAGGACACGAGGAGTTGACACCGATATGCGCAGATATTGACGTCGAAGCTGACTTCAGTCAGGATTTTTTTGGTTTTTTTTTGTTTCCGTCCCCACCAGCTTACGCAGTTTGCTCATATGTACAACCACGTGTGACTTCCGCGTTGCGGAACTCAGAGTGTCAAGGGAGCGCGATAAGGCACATTTAAATTAGATGCTCGTTTTCGTGGCTTATTAGCACTTTCCGCACTATTTCATCGTTAGATACGAGTATATTACTTAAAGCACTGGAAATGGCGGAATCTGCGGCACAAATATTTTTGAGAATGCTGTTTTTAAAAAGTGCCATCACTTTATAAAACTTTGTTGTTTATTTTCAGTATCATTTCTTTAAATATTCGTTATAAATTGTTCAATATCAAAATTAATATTTGTAGTGACTTTATTCTTCCATCAGGGTGCTGAAAAAGCAGAGTTGCTGTGTACTTTTTTCCCTCCTTCCCCCCGCCCCCGTCCTGGCATGCCACTCCTGTGTCCGGCACCAGTTCACACATGCATATGTAATCTAAAGAGTATTTTTGAAACCAAGGCCCATAGTAAAGTGTCATGGAGGTGAGATGAACTCCGAAACTCATCACCACTCTTTAAGCAATGATTGCATGCCAGCACACATCCACGAAGTGAAGGATAGCAGATCACTGCCATCCACGTCACTGCTAGAGCATGCATGTGCGATCATCGCCCTTCTGGAAGTTGATCGCCTTCTCTAGCTGTGGAAATAGTGTGAGAAGCGAGTGAAATGTTAGTGAGACGGTCGGGGTAGCTAATTCTGCGTCTATTCCCCTCTCACACTACTTCCACAGCCTGGGAAGGCGATGAGCTCCTAACGGGCGATGATCTCCTCTGTTCGCACATGCGTGCTCTAGCAGTGACGTGAATGGCAGTGATCTGCTATCCTACATATACCCTGTGAATGTGAGCTGGCATGCAATCATTGCCTAAAGAGTGGTGATGGGTTTGGAGTTTATCTCACCGCCACGACACTTTACTACGGGCCCAAGTCTTCGGTTTTTTACCATTATAATTTGCTTCTCCTTTTACAAACATAGTCCGAGCCCCCCCCCCCCCCTCACCTCATCGAACATGACCTTTCATTCGTACTTCTTTTGCAAATCGGTTTCTAGTGCTTTTTCATCCATGTGTGTGCATGAACGGAGGGATTCTCAATTAATTCCACTGCGTATGCAATAAATTCTGAGATGAACGTGCGCTATGGGGCCTTGTTATGAATATACCCAAGAACTATTGGTTTGAAGTAGAGAGCTGCATCCCTTGTTAAGGAAACTATATCGGTAGCTAGGCGCTTCTATAACAATTCTATGGATACCATTGTTTGATCTTCCATGTCTTTTGTCGCTATGTCTATGTATCATCTTGTTGTGGAACAAATATTATATGGGTAAAAATTCCTAATTGGGTAGAAATTCCTTTTTCAAATGTCATTAACATATCGCCGACGATCTTTGTCATAGAAGCAAGCTAACCTAACAGAATTTTCGTTGATGCTTTACCCTGCTGTACACATCTACAAAAACACCAATTAGCATCTGAACAATCTTAGATCCTAGGCACTTTCGGTGGTTAAACGAGTTCATTTAAGTACAGACATTCTTATGACCAAGGAAATCTACGTAAAACGTAGGTTTCAGCCATGCCTCCATGCTAATTTATCGAAATTTTCGGGTGATCAAAAAGGCCTGTGAGTTCAATCGAAATCAAAATCATTTCCATTCACTTTTTTTCCTGAGGGTCACTCTTCCTAACTTGTTGATAGAGGTCAAAATCTCTGAGAAATTGACCAAATGAATTTTTTAGACAAACAGCTGAAGTCTTTCAACCTTTTAACAGTTCCCTCAAGATCTGTGCTTCAAAAAACTGCGTTTTTTCAGGCCAGAATAGCACTTCTTATCGGTATGGAGAGTAAAAATGATCACAGCACAGATCATAGTGCCAATATGAGAATGAAAAAAATGTTGCTGTTTTTCTTTCAGAATTGAATTTGGTCTACCCTCACGCGTTCTGTCACGGTTCTCGAATGATTAGTCAATAAGAATACGATTACAGGACAGAGATTATTGCCGATGTAATACGATATACTTAACACCATCATGTGAGAAGTCATTGAAAGCAAAAGATCAGCTGATCGAGTTGACTCAATATTATTATACGAAATATGTATATGAAAGATTACGTATGTGAAAGGCGATGGTCGCTCTGCAAAACTCAGCTACGTATAGTGGACGTCAATGGCGGTGGACCATCCGCGGCCCCGAGAAGGACGCAGCACGACCGCCCCGCGCGCGCCGGGATCGGTGTCATCTGCTGCCGAAATGCTATTTCTAGTCGCTTTCTTCCCGATTTGGTCAGAAATCCTCAAAACGCAGGAATGCTCTAGATATAACAGAACAGCAGCAGAAAACATCGTTTATGACGCTCGCGGCGCGGTGGCGCGGCGTACTTCTCGAGGCCGCGGATGGGCCACCGCCATTGACGTCCACTGTAGATATCAGCACTGAGAGCCATCCAGTGACGTGAGCGGAGCTCATGGTAGAACATGCCGCGCAATTCTTTCAGACACAGCGGAGAACTTCTGCTTTAGCATTTTGGATTGAAGTAGCAGATGGCAAATCATTGCTATGCCTGTATTCCACCCACTCTCTTCGACAGTCATTAGAACGGAAGGAAAACCTTTGAACTGCAGATGAAATACCGACTCTGAGGCAGGTCCACTGGCTCTGTCTATTTCTTTTCTTGTGTGTCAGCGTGAAGGAACTATCAAAGTGTTGCGCCATCTGCTCGGTTGCGCTGGGAAGTTTAGGTCAGCGCATGTTGGGGAATAGTCAGGCTGAATATTCTCAGACAATCGTGGCGTCGAACAGCAGGTAGGACCCCCATCGCCCCGCCTACTTCTCGAGATGGGGGACGGATATCGACGTTCTGCTTGAGCAGAACGTGATGCTCATGCCCCCGGACGTGGTGCAGTCCGCCAGGATTGCCCAGACGTGCTGCCGTCCATGTTGAATTGAGGAAAACTAACCCCACCAATGTACGGCGCAGGTCAGCTGGATGTTCTGAGGAAGGTCTTCGGCGCAGGTCTAAGGACTGGTGCTGCATTTGGGTGTGCAAAATACTCAGAACCCAAAGCGCCCTTCCATGAGCACTATTTGCTCGCTACTGCTTGCTTTTCCATGAGCAATAGTTTTGTTACGAACCACAATGGCGATACTGCCTGGGCTGTCTCCGAGAATAGGACATCGAACATGCAGCGATCTTCGCGCACATTCCAGCAGATTTCTTTTAATTTTCGGGCGCAATTCTCGTAAAATCGAGCGTATTTCGCTTATTTTCTGCAGATTTACGTGCATTTTTCGGGTGAAATGGGGAAACATTTTTCGGCAAAAAATGAGCGAAACATGCTTGAAAGCACGCAATCTGCTCAAATCTTGTCATCTGAACAGGTGTGAACAAGCGGCATCCCTTTGCGGTATCGGGGATAGCCGCGAGGGCCCATGGAGGAACGTCTGCCAGGGGACGTGGGGGGACGTCTGCGATATGTGAGGGCTAGGTGCCCCGCAATTTGGAGTCCCCGTCCAGATACAACTGGGGGTGGACCCATTTTCACCTGCAGTCAATCCCCACGATTGCCCGAGTTGTTAGAAAAATCCTACGTACTCTGCATAGTTGTTCTCCACCTATTAAACGCAGCACTTCTAATCCACTTCCTTTTGCACCTATGCATTGCTTGACTAGAAAAAAAATCAGATAACGACTTAGAATAACTTTTTCCATCACGGTCGTTGCATTTCTAAGTAAGTACTCAGGGAAGAAGTAGGCAGAGCAAGACTTGAACGTCTCTGCACCAAAAGGACAATCTCTTTATCGTCATACTGAATTCTAGTAATGCAATTTGAAAGATGTACGTGTTTCCTTCTCGTTAGATTAATAGCCTACGTATCTCTAATGAACATAATTGAGTACTTTGATCTCCCTAGTATCAGCTGGTGTTCAGAGAAAAACGATAAGAGTGCACAACCTACATAATTGTCTTTCGAAGAAGGAAGAACTCGCCCCCAGAGTGAACTGTGGATCCACAGCGGCATCTCAACAGTAAACACAAAAGAAGGAACCATGCATCCTTCTACTGTTTTTTGGGTTGATTCATGAGCCCTGTGTGCTTTAGTTTCAGAAACTTCGACTCTTGCTGTCAGCTTGAATTTTAAGACCTCTGTGATGTGATCACAATTCTAAGAACAGTAGACCTGTTAGGACCTAATTTCATTTACTGCATAGCAATGCTACACGTCAATAACCCTTTCAGTCAGCCTGATGATCATCATAAAGTATTAGGTTGTCGGAAAGATTTCCCTCCACTTTTGAGCTGTCTTTTCGGATTTATTGCTCTTTTTTTAACACAACCAATAATTATACGATATACAGGTAGGTGGTATCCTTGTTGACAGGAACTCCGGCACTAGCAATGCGCTGTATTAGCAGCATCTGCGAGTGAGTGGTTCCATCTTAATTCCACCAAAAGCTATGCATGCCCTTTTGTCGATAGAGTTCTCGTTCTGCCACTAGAACCCCAGCTTACCAGCTACCAAGTCACACACTTTCTCATGTGATTTGCCTAGGAAGCCCACTTCTCGTCACTAGCAAGTAACTTGTCGAGCGAAGCGAAAGTCTGTGGAAAAGTCAAAAAGATTAGGCACACATCTCTCAGCACTTGAAGTTGTGGCAGCTCAGATCAGGGTCAACACATGAGTGGTATTTCCTTGTCTCTGTGAAGCGATGTAGATGAACAGCGATTGCATTATGTAGCACTAAAGTTCCTTCACTAGCTCACGGGCAACGCGCCGTGGATTATCTTCAAACAGCTCCAGGATGCGCTCTCCTACCACTTCGACCAGTCGACCGAATCCTAGTCTATCTCAAGCCGAGATCGCCGTCTTCAAACCTGCGGGGCCGGACGTTTAGTAAGAGCCAGTGGAGGGGCCTATCTTATGAAGAATACTTTTTGCCACATCGCCTTCGTTAACGTGTTTTGTGAGTTCTCAAAGCAGGAGCAGTCGAACATGCTTCTAGTCAATGATGATTTTTTCTGCCATAATCGTGACAAAATGCGGAGGGAAATTGAGTATGAAAAGGATAGAAAGTTCCTGAACAACTGCAAAAAGATTGGTGAGAAGAGGAAGAGAGTGGCGGGAAACTTTTCCGACAACCTGATATTATATGTAGTACTTTTTCTTCTTTAGCGTTTGCCCCGTTCGTTGGTGGAGTCACCTTCCTGTTGTTGGTTCTTTGAAGCCTCTTCGCTCCATCGTACGCCCGGCGAGCACCCACATGCTTCAGATAGGTATGCAGTGTATCTAGCCGCCGTGTTGCTTCAGCCACTCATTTTGGCGTTTTCCCGGTACTTCATAGTTGAGGTCTATTTTTCAGACGGTGTCTCTGTTGGCGCGCAGAACGTGGCCGTACCATCTGAGCTGAGTCTTAAGAAGCTTGTCAGCAACCGAGGCGATGCCATGCCGCTCAGATCTTTTTATTGGATATGCGCTCTACACGTGTAATACTGGTCATAGACCGCAACATCTTCGCCTCCATCACAGTCATACGCCGCTCCTCTTGCTTGATGGCTGGCGAACACTCTGCTCGATACACTTTTGTCTTGAAGCGGGCAGGGATCTTGTTGTCCCACAGCAATTCTGTCATCGAGCGGCATTTCAATCACGCAGCGTTGACGCGTGCGACGACTTCATCGGCTAAGTTTCCATCGGCTGGGAGTGTTGAGCCGAGATGATTGAACAAGTCGGTTCTCTAGAGATCGTTGCCATCAACCCTATCGGTGGCAACCTCGTTCACATCGGATGCCATATAGTCAGTCTACTTGACGTTGAGCCGAAGAACGGGCTGCATTAAGCGCTCAATTCAGGCCTGCGTCTGTCGCTCGAGGTAGTCCTTGCGTTCTGATGCGAGCACAACGCCGTCTGCATGGAGCAGAGTCGAGTCAATGGTGTCCACCTCTGAAGGTCTCCTATATCAGCTTCTATGATGACGACAAGGGGGTGCAGTGAGACGGCTGACCCTTGATGTATATCTAGATGACTTTATGAAAGCTGTAGAAGATCTTCTGCAGATCACGTAGCACACAATTTGCAAGTGCAACAAATTTTAAAGGTGGTTTTTATGAGACTTTCGCTCTGGTGCCAATAGGAGTGCGCAGCCATTCAATCATGGTCCCAGAAAACCGGACAATAGTTGAGTTTCTCAAGAATTTGCCTAGCTTAGAAGGCTTCAACTAGGTCTGTTCCCGCTTCTACCCTTTCCAGGTTTCCATCCTCTCTGCTCAATCCAGACCCAAACAGGTTTCTTGTTATCATCTATTCCCCGCTTTTCTCAGCCACCATGCACCTAAATTTTCCAGCTGCTCATGCATGACCTACCACTTTGTCTGTGCTATCGTCTGTACTAATATATGAAGAGCGACGTGGAGCTTCTGGTTGCGAACGAGCAATTTTTTGTCGGAGCATGCCATTTCCGGGAAATGTCGTTTATTGTGCTTTATTGGTGATGTTTTATACCATCTTCGGCAGCTCCATGTTCTTCCGACCATTAGTGATCAGTGGCTATAGTAACATTAATACTGCCATAGCAAGGGTTGAGCAATGTTACCGGAAATACCTGGGTTTTCCCAGCTATATATTAAAAAAAAACCTGCTGCATTCTTCCACTTCATTTGATCTGCCATTTTCACCCGTTGCTCCCTCTGCTGCGCTCGACACTTCTCTCTTTGTAAACTAGGCTATCGCTGAAGTCTGTGCGTTCTCAGTCCCTCATTGAAGTTTCTTCGTGGCCCATACTTTTGTGGAAGTGTTCAAAACTATCAGACCTCAGGCAATATGCTTTTGTTCGGTTATTTGTGTGTTTTAGCACTCATTGAACTTTTAATAGAAATCCACTTTTTTGGTTAATAGCTCTTCATAATTATTACATGTGCGGGGAGTTCCAATGACGTGCTATTATCCATTCCACTGTGTTAATATCATAAGTAGTATGAAGAGTTGTTATATTTTTGAACCTAAGAAAATTCGGTAAAAGAATGTTGTCTATTTGCCTGTTTCGTTCCCTATTCCATTTACGCGCAAATAGGCTCAATAAGTAAGCTCATCTCGAAAACTCATCAGTATGTCAAGGAGGACCTTTGTGTGATGAAAAAGAAGGAAACTTACATTAGGATCTCCTCTTTAGTGTGGTACATTGTCTACCACATAATATGTATTTAATGAGCAGAAAAAACGATGATGGAGGAACGTTAATTTTGACACAAAATTTTTTGAAGAAGTTATTGCTGTACATGAATCATCGTGGACGATCCTTACGAGAGTGATCGGGAACAAGGAAACCTTCCTTCCAAGCGTTTATCCAATGTAGTCGCGGGCACCGCTGTATTACATCTCCTCTTCCACTTGTTCTAGTTATTCGCATCTCTTGTAGTCAGTCGCACTTCAGCCATATTGGACTTCACGCAATCTAGCCAGCGAGTTTTGGGCCTACCACGTGGCCTAGTGCACTTGAAGTTTAGGTTGAGCGCAGTTTGGCTACAGATCCTACGTTGCACGTGGCCAAACGAACGCAACTGGGCTTTTCTCTTTTTATCGGTTGTCAGGGCGACTCCAAAGTTGGAGCGGACCACCTCATTGGAGACTTTGTCTTTTAGAGTCACACCTATTGACCACCTTAGCATTGGCATCTCCATTGTATGCAAGACTTGCTTGGTAATCTTCATGGCTGCTCAGCACTCCGTTCCATAAAGGGCGACCAGCATTACCACCGTCCGGTAGACTTTGTACTTGCGTTGAATTAGCATTTTCTTGTTATACAATATGCCCGTTGTCGTCGTCTATTTCATCCACGCGGCATTGCCTGTGGAAGCAATTCTTGCTCCGAGATATTTGAAGCACTCAACCTACTTTAGATTGTTACCGTCGGCACAGATAGTTCCGTTTCTATCTTTGCTCCGCACTCCATAGATTCACATGGCGAACACCGTGGATGCGACTTCCCTGGTTTCCACGCAGAGTATCAACTGCAGTGGGAAGACGCCGACCCTTGATGATGTATTTCAACCTGGACGGGGAAGTTTGCTAGTGCTTGCCGAGCATCTCATCACGGCGGACGGCCTCAAGTACAACATCTTAGTCCAACGCAGGCTTGGGTACTCCATGCATTCGCACAGCCATCCATATGAGTTCACGTGGGACGTTGTCGAACACTTTCTCGAGGTCGAGAAATGCGCGATGGAAAGAGCGGTTTCTCTCTCTGTCATTCAAAGAGGGGTGTCGCCCCGTCCTTCACGATCGACTCGCACTAATTCGTGATTTCACCATACTTACCATGCAAATATGAATGTGAATGAGGACGAGTTGACGCCGTAGGGCGGGAAGACACCACACCATTTTGCCCATCATGACCTTGAACGGCATCAATAGTATCTCATCCTCTGAAGAATCCCCACTGACTTGGCATTGCGGCGACAATTGCTCTTAGCCATGAGTCGAGGATGCGCTCGAACATTTTCATGGTATGACAGAGTAGGTGCATCGGGCTGTATGAAAAGCAATCTGCGCTATCTTCTCTTTCTTCCTAGATAGACACGGTCGTACTCAGCTGCCATACTTCCGGCGTTTGGCCCTCTGCTAAGATCTTGTTGAAGAATTTGAGAAGCCATGAAGCACCGCTCTCGCCCATCTCTTTGCATACGTCAGTGGGTATGTCATCCGGTCGGTTGCCCCGTTTCGTTTCATTTGTTTTATCGCCTCGCTTACTTCGGCAGAAGCTATCGGCAAAACAGGACCTTAAATGTTTTTGACAAACGGAATAGGTGGATGGTGAAACTCCTCGTTAAACATCCGATCGAAATATGTATTGTCTCTATCTCTCCAAGAAATCGTTTGAACTGCGTAGGATGTTCCCGTTAGCAGCCTTAATGGTGCTTAAACCCCTGTGACCATGGGTGTGCAACGATGACGAGCTTATGTCAGTCGATACAGCAACTCCTCTCGCTCAGAGGTGTTCGGCTTATCCTACAATTACTTGTGGTGTTTGGACTTGGCGATAGCAATAAATTTCTCTGCGTCCCGCTTTGCGACCGGGTAGGCATCTCGGTCTCCACCTTACGAGTTCGCATCCAGCGTTTGTACAAAGACTTTTTCTACGCGATTATGGTCTGCCTCCTCATTCCACCACCAAGTCGCCTTCTCGGTCTTCGTGTTGCCTAGTGATTTTCTCCCCAAGACACCAACGGCCGAGTCCCTCATTTCGTTCATAGCGATATTCTATTGCTCTTCGACAGTGCCCTCAGCTGAGGGAGTAAGGCAAGATAGCAGAGCAGGAAAGGCGTTGTCTTCCTGCTCCTTCAGCTTCCACCGTTTGATACACTGTGGATCTGTTCTTGGCTCGTTAAACGAACTCTCCTCTCCGGCTGTACAACTCGTTTGGGGAGCGTACGCGGAGATTGTTCGCATCATGGTTTTGCCAATGTCCATCGATCCAAGATGAAGTCGCAGTGACGTCGTTCCGGAGCAGGATCAAGCGTGATGACGATAGAAAGTGGACCCACATACGACCCCCCTCCCTTTTCGCCGCCAAAAATACGACCTCCCCCCCCCCTTCTGCGCACACACAAATTTCAAATGAGATTAGGAATGAGAACGAAAGTGCAGACACTAGCCAACCTCAAATTCAAACTTTATAGCAGCAGTAGGAGTAGCCACCGCGTACACCGTCAAGGGTTGCATCTCCTCTCTATCCAGAATTTTGCAACAAGATAAAATGTACGCGGTTGGCGAATATCGCTCTGAAATCATGATTTCAGA
>KN727080.1:20542-30935 GCA_000816745.1 Ancylostoma duodenale
ATTACGGGCCGACAAAAAGCCCGCAGGACTGCGTAGGACTGGCAGTACGAACGTGCAAAAAATTTTAATCTAAAATTTCAACTTGCTCGGAGGAATAGTTGTAGTTGCACATGAACAGCAGGAGATCTTGCCAGTCAAGGTGCCGATTTTTTTCTAAGTATTAAATAGTGGAAGGTTTGTGCTCTCAGGCAGTGAGGTTCGTTTTTCCGCATTTGTCACCCTTGCAGCTTCGATTTATTCGATAATAACAAGTAAAAAAAAGGCCATTTTTATCGGCTAAACATCATTTCCATAAGTTGTGTGCTGAATCTTTTCTATTGATGATGGAGAGCCGAAACTTGGAGGCAAAACACAGCTGGGTAGGGTCCATTGTGAGACTTTTTGTTTGCTCCCAGGGGTAAGCAGGACTGGCATTACTTATGCGCAAAAATGACAGTCCGAAAATCAGTCTCGCTCGGTGGTCTAGCAGTAGCATTACTAAAAGTAGTACCCGAATTCTCTACCACAACCACGATCTCTTCCCTCTACGACCCCCCTCCCCTTTATCCACCCACCATACGACCCACCGTTGATAAGTTATCAACACACGCTTGACCCTGTTCCGGAGAGCCTCGCTGACTTTACCAACTCCGTTCCGGTCCAATGTTCCATGATACATAAGTCTGTATCCGTCACTGATCTCTTTTTCCTTGAATGCAGCAGATATGCACACGTCGGCTGCTCAGACTGCTTGCAAACTCACGACTCCTAGCCATGAGTGTTCCGACATTGAGGGTGGCAAGCCGCATTGGCAACCATGGACGCTGTTGCCTGTGCTTGCAGAAAGACGTCTTTAGCCGACTCCGTCCTTTAACCGGTAGCCTCTCATACTTTCACCAATGCTCGGGCGGGGCAGCGTGCGTCACTTCTGGGATTGCCCTAGCTTTACTCGAACAGGTAGATCTCATTACAGCGCAAAAAATAACCGGGGTAGGGGTGTTTTCATCAACCGGTTGTCGTGACTGCTTGGCATCGGAACTGTGTCGTTCACGCTCATCTCATCTCGATATGATGACGAGGACTTTCCAGTGACATCTCCCGGAGGAGCGGACGTCGCCACCGCTGGGAACAAGAAAGTGTGGGTAGTTTTCGGCATGTCCCAGAATAAAACGGCGAAACGGATCCTTGTAATGAAAGATGGAGGAAAATGAGCTTGACTACAACACCCAGTACAACTCGCATGAAGCTACGTATGTACATCAAACATTTTATTCAAAATCTCTTCATCGTTCCCTCACCTTTCTTCTTCCAAAAATCTGAGGGAAGCTGTTCGTAAGACGAGACCGAAAACGTCATCATTAGATTCCTTACCCACCTTGGATGACCAATCGCAAACTTCAAAAAAAAAATCGGTGAGGTCTACAAAACGATCAACTTCTGATTAACCGCAGAAACGCGTCAATTTTTTTTCTGGCGAAGATATCGACGGAAAAGTAGGTGCATTCTTCTTCCATGAAACCTATCATCGTCGGAAAGGCCGACGCTGGCATCTAATCGAAAAATTGTCGCAGTGCGCTTGTGTTCGCCAGATGACTATCTCTTCAACGAGGCAGTCGCTGTGCAAAACGCCTTAGTTTGATCTCCTAGCACGACAATCCCACAATCGCAATGTGGATTGGACACCTTTCAGTCGATTCTCATGCTATCTCACACCATGAACTTCCCCGAAAACGTTGTCGACCGCCGAAATTGTGAAATCGCATCTGCTTGGCTACAGGTGTGTAGTTATTTCCGGCAGAGGTCCACCGAAGATCCCATCACACTACAGACATAACGAAGACCCTCCACAGCATTCCTTCCGAGCTCACCCGGCGCGTTCACGCTGCGATAACTTCTACTACCTCCTCGAGGAGTTCATCGCACTTGTTTAGATTCTGATTCAAATCAAGAAGTCAACTATTACAGGTCGCTATGATTTCCCATGTTAGCCGAGGAGCACCAGGGTTCAAAGTGGTCTTCATTGTTACTACGAATGCTGTCAAACAAAAGCCGGAAAAGCCTGACGTTGAACAGCACCATGGTTGATAGTACCAGCCCTGTAAAAGTCGCTGCTTCTTAATACATGATTCCAGTGCGTTCACCAGCAACAGCCCTTGCTCGTGAAGTTGATGCACACATCTTCGCTTCATGACTGAATGAGCCATGAGTGGTTGGCTTGCCAAAGGGCAACGATATCTCAGGAACCTCTAGATCTCCGGATGTAGCCAACAGTCGCGCTGTCCATTGCGGTCCGCAGTACGGAATTTGGGCCGCAAGCGAAGAGCAGAACGTCATGAACCTTGCAGGCCTTGACATTTAAACTCTCAAACCTCACCGTTCTTTCAATAACGATATTTGGTGCGGTTCGATTATGGACGCTGATAAGCACCGCAAACCTACTTGTCATAGTGGAGCGCATTCTTCGCCGCCTGAAAATCTTTTCTCAATCTTGACCACTAATCTCAAACGCTGCGAAGCAACGCTGGCTTCACCTATGGTCCTGTACAGGGTGGAAAGTTCAGTCGGGTAGCAGACAGTATTATTGTAATTTCTGATCCCCACCACCCTCTCTGAACTTAAAATCAGCACTGGTAGCTGGTTTAACATGTGATAGACGCTGATCACCTAGTTGGCAGTTTTCGACGTAGTTTTGCATGAACCACATTCTATTTTGCACGCTGAAACTAAGATAATACTGCCTGCTCACCACACCGAACTTTTTATTTCGTTGGTCCTGAACGTTGAACTGTATTGTGCTGAGTTCCGGAACACATATGCTCACCTAATGTGGGTATCAGTGCCTGCACATCATGCTCCAACGTCATCTTAAATTGTCTCTAGGATCTCGATCAGTGGACTGCAGAGCGGAAGCTCATTTTTAATATGCAGAAAATGAGAGCCTGTTTAAGCTCACAAACCCAGCCAGTGCGTTTATGAACGCACGTACGATGACCCGAGATCGGGAAAAGCTATAATTTGACCGTAGAAAAAGAGCCATTTCTGTAGCTGCAGGCACACTAACATACTCCGAGGTAAAGAGGCAGTGCTACGACAAATATCACTTTCACTAAAACTACGAAACAAAAATCGAAAATAACAGTTCCGTGAGCTCAAAGAGCATCTCAGAGGCTACGTCAGGGCATGAACCCAGCCAACGCTAGTTCACCTCGCTCTGTCGCAAAAGAGCGTTCTGGTTTATGCCAGAGGATCGAGTGGCCCGGTGCTTCGCTGGTATTAGCGCCTGCGACAGAGTATGTTACAATCAAATCGCCGGACTGCAGCCCGTGGTGTGCTTCATACGCACCACCCCTCATTGCTAGGGTCAATAATATGGAGGGAGGCTAAGCGTTGCAGAAATTGGCATTGCGCATCCTACAAAACTATGCTTGTCGCCACTGAATTTTTCAACTTTTTTTCTTGTCCATGAAGTGTTCTAGTGATTTAGACCGTCAGTAAACAAGAGAGAACAGACCAGCCTCAAGGTTTTACTATTTCCTTTGCAGTGAACCCTGTTCTGAAAGGGGGGGGGGGGGGGTGGCGCACGGCGAATAACTAGAGCATCATTTTTGTCTGCCCAACAATAATGCTCTTTTCAAGAATTGAGGTACTATGATAGAACATCCATGTAAAGAGGGATCCTACAGCTCAACAAAATTTCAAAAAAAAAAAACGAGTTATACACATGTACTGGTCAAAGCCATTTACCTTTTAACGATGAGTTCATGGTTCATAGTTCTAGTTCATTCCGGTAAAAGAGAGTTCACGCAAAAGAAGGTTGACACAGTAAACTAAGTTTCGCTTCTTTCACATGGTTACATGGCCGAGGCTGATCCGATAACCTGTGAGGAAAATGGTGCTCGATGGATACTCACTGCTGCAATTTTGTGTCCTTTGCGGAGATGCATATGTTATGTACATATTTTATAGTACAAAGTCGGCCAGAACTATGGTGAGAGCTATATTTAAGCACAGAAAAAAGCGCAGTTCGGAAAATTTGAGAGGCTATCACGGCATTTATGTGGAGCTCTCAACACCAGAGAAAAGGCATCTTTCCATCTCTAAATATTGGCCCAAAAGCAAAATCATTCAACTTATTCTGTGCCATTCCAGGCACTTTCCCCAATGTTTTCACATCACGATGAGGCTTTTAAAAAACTCGTCTCCAATATTGAACGAAGCAAACAGCCTAGTGAAAGCAGAATGGGTGATTTTAGGGTGGACTTCCCAAGATCAGCAAAATGCTTCCGCTTGTTTGTTGCCCATGTGGATTGTATCAAATCTCCTACTTCCCAGAACTTCAAAGTGGGTGAAAACACAGGCCAACAATGAAGTTTTCATTTTCGATTCGCGTGAGTAGTGGAAACGCAGATCTAAAGCTGAAGAATAAACACGAACAGTCTTGGAAAAGAAGTAGCAGCACAATAGAAAATTAGAAATGTGAACGCTCGTTTGCTATCATCCTAATCTTTATCCTGTACCTCCGTATACTTTGAATGGATCTCTTTAGTGGTTTTTTTTTTGCTGAAATAATATCATTTAACAGCTTCCTGTAAAGCCACTAGATCTCGAGAACTTTCGCGATACATTTGTTTAAACGGGGATTTAAGGATTCCCGGGTGTTTTGAAACACTCCACTTTCGAATATTCATTTGAGCCCTTTATTCGACTCTACGATATTGGTAATTTTGGATAATACGTACGTTCGATGTGCCTCACGCAACATCTTGGTGCACTGGAGAAGTGCTCACCCAGTTTCTGTGGAAGCGAATGTGGTGCGAAACTTCCTCAAGACCAATGATCGATTGTGCACGACAACGAACTCTGCAATAGAAAATGACGTTGCTCACACACTTGATGAAAATGGGTACCGTGTACAAATTCCACGAAGTTGGTCTCCGCATTCAACTATGGATGGTCTGACACTCGCCCTTCCATATGTGGGAGACAGTTGTGCTCCGGAAATAAATCAGGCTGTGAGGGTATCGCGACTACCCTTTCGACTGGTGTTTCGCTCTCCACCGACGTTGAAAGAGCTGCTCACGTCCACACGCATTTACGAGAATAAGTGCCTCGAAATGGACTGTCGTTACTGTACTGAAGAGAAGATCTGCGACCTTCGGGTACTGTATATATGATCAAATGCGCTGGATGTGGTGAAAAGTACATCGGTGAAACGATGAGGCCGCTGCGCAGAAGGCTAGATGAACACAGGCGGGTGTTGGTAAACCCTGCTTCTTACCCGAAAGAGAGTTTTTCGAGGCATCGGGTTCTAAGACGCACGAATGAACCACCACCTGTGCTTACGGTCCATGCTCTCCACCGTAACCTTTCGAGGACGTTGGAGAGAAAGATAATGGAAGCCAGGGAAATAAGAAGGAATGAACCAGAAATAAACACCAAAGAGGAGCTGAAAGAAGTGTTGCGCTTGATCAGCTGATTAGATTGCTTGGCTCACTCGCGTCCTGGTCCCAGTAACACCCACTCTTCTTCTTCTTTCTAGCCTGTTTCCCAGCGTCGGGGTCGGCGTTTCTCGTGCGATTGCGCCATTTCCTTCGATCGTACACATCATCCACAGTAAGCTTGAGAAACCGCATATCGTCTTCAATCCTGTCTAGCCACCGAGTCTTTGGTCTTCCTCTCGGTCTACGTCCATCCACGGTGATGTTCATTGCTGTCTTGGCGACTGAGCTGTCGTCACTTCTCAGTACGTGACCTTACCAGCGTAGCCGAGCCTTTCGCATCTTCGCTGTAAAGGGCGTTACTCCAAACAATGAGGGAACGTCTTCGCTCCGCACTCTATCGAGACGCGTAATCCCGTGAGTCCAGCGGAGCATTCTCATTCCCATTGTGTGGAGCGTCTGCTCGTGCTTCAAGGTGGTCGGCCAGCATTCCGCTCCATACAGTGCAACAGGTCAAACTACTGTCCGGTAGATCTTTGCCTTCAGCTTCAACGGGACCTTCCTATCGCACATTACACCCGTTACCTGCCTCCACTTGTCCCACGCAGCGTTCGTCCTACATTCAGCTTCCGTCAACGTGTTACCGTCGGCTGAGATACGGGATCCGAGGTACTTAAACACGGAGACCTTCGGAAGTTCCTCATTATCGATGGAAATCGTACCAGGTGTTTGTTCTCCGCATTCGAGGTACCCTGTTTCCGTTATGTTAAGTTTCATCCCATATTGTTCAAGCCGGTCTTTCCAAGCCTATGTCTTTTGCTGGAGTTCCTCCCTGGTGCGTGCAGCAACTACGACATCATCTGCATAAAGAAGCGTCCATGGTGGCCTTGACTGGAGATCACTCGATACTGTGTACATACAGAGAATGAAAAGAAGCGGTGAAAGTGCAGAACCCTGATGGAATCCCACGCGGACATCAAACTGTGCTGTTGTTCCTGCAGCGCTTCTGAGTGAACTGGTGACATCCCTGTAGAGAAGCTGCACCCATCTCACGTACTCTTCAGGGACCCGATGAGCGCGTAGTGCCACCCAAATCAGTTCGCGAGGTACCCTATCAAAGGCCTTCTCGAGGTCAAGAAAGGCTAGATGTACGGTCTTCTTCTTCTCTCGATGCTTCTCGGTCAGCACCCGTAGAGCATGGATCGCGTCGGTTATGCTACAGTTCTTGACGAACCCACACTGATTTCGCGTTACTTCAACGATCTCTCGGAGTCTACTGTCCAGAACTCGTTCAACCTTCGTCGTGTGGCAGAGCGCCTAATTGGTCGGTACATTGTACAATCTGCTACGTCTCCTTCTCCCTTCCAAATAGGTACTGTTGTGCTTGTCGTCCACGATCTGGGCAGCTTCCCCTCGGCTATAATCTCGTTGAAGAAACTAGTGAGCCATCATGTTCCCTCACCTCCAGCTATTTTCCAAATCTCGGATGGCAGATTATCTGACCCGGGCGATCTTCAATTTCTCATCTTTGCCAGTGCACCGGTAACTTCCTCCTCGTGGATCGGTGTTACTGGTCCGGACACCGGTACTGCCGACGGTATTGGCGGGTGTGGAAATTCTTCGTTGCATGTAGTGTCGTAATGTTCGCGCCACCGATTAAGGATGTCCGGAGGGCGATGGAGCAGACGACCGTTTTTGTCTCTGATTTGATTAACGTGCCCAAGTCTTCAGTTGCACGTTGCCTCGCTTTCCCAATACGGTAGATCTTCTTCTCTCCATCGACGGTGTCCAATTCGTCATACATATCTTTATAATATGCCGCCTTTGCAACTGAGACGGCTCTCTTCGCAGCGGTCTTTGCTTCTCTGTATTCCCGCATAGTCTCGTCCGATCTCATCCCTAGCCACTTCTTGTAGGCGTCCTTCTTCCTCTTAACAATGTCTTGGACCTCCTCTGACCACCACCACGTCTGCTTGTCGATGAACGGTCTCCCTGGTTTAGTGGTTCCAAGAAGGTTACGTGCTCTTTCGGTGATTGCTCGCTCCAACCACGACCATTTTGTGTTGGCGTCTCCAGAAGTTGCAGCACTTACTGTAGCCTTGATCACAGCTCGCAATTCTGCCTCATGCCCCGTCATTTTCCAGCATTTGATTTGCTGTAGCGAAACCACTGGTCGCACAGGGCGCCAATGTTGAAGGCGCATGTCCATGACAAGAAGACGATGTTGTGACGCGATACTATCCGAGGGTATCACTTCGGCATCAACGATATTCTTCAGCTCCTTGCGTCGCACTAGTACGTAGTCAATTTGCGTCGTAACCCCTCCACTGCGGTATCTAATGAGGTGTTCTTCTTTCTTCTTGAAGAACATGTTCACCACGGCCAAATCCGCAGCTTCAGCGTAATTGAGGAGCATTTTCCCTTCCTCGTTTCGTGTGCCATAGCCTCGACCGCCGTGCCACTTCTCGTAGGCATATCTGCTACATGTCCGTTGAAGTCAGGGCCAATTATTATACTTGCATTTTCTTCGAACTCCTGCGTGAGCGCTTCAATATCGCGGTAGGAACACGCCTTCATATCGTCAGTACATCCGCACTGTGGCGCGTACGCACACACAACTCGCAGTGTGTCACCTCCTCTGGTGATCTTGATAGACATGAAACGGTCGGAGATACGTTGAACGCCAGTGACGAGGTCTCGGTAGGCGTCGCTGACAATGATTCCAACTCCATTTCACCCAGCTGTGCCATAATATATGAGCTTATAACCATCGCCAATATCGCGCGCCTTCGCTCCTTTCCACTTCGTTTCCTGTACACAAGCGATGTCGACTCCGTGCTTCTTCAACGTCTCAGCGAGTTCACGGCTTCTCCCTGTCAGCGCCCCGACATTTATCAATGCTAGACGGATCGTGTGATTTTTCCGCTTGCTTGAGTGGCCTTTGAGGGCCAGTAGTCCTTGCCTATTTTTTGCAACACCCGGACTATGTACACTGGTGAAGTGCGTAGCCTCCGGGGTACGCCCTAGCTTTTTCTACAGTTCCTTTAATAGCACAATCCATGATTTTCTTCTGATGTGACGGGGTGTTCCTCGGCCGACTTGTCACGTAGTCTGACGCCGGCATCGCAAAGGGGAGGGATTTCTCTCCGTTGGAGTGGACAAGGGACCTATTTGTTAGAAGCGGCCCCTAGTCGCCTCTCATGCGCTTCCCAGTCGTTAGAATGCGGGCTTTTGGTAGGACCCAATGTGCAGGGTACAGCCTACAAATGAGCACAGGCACACACCCACACGCGTGAGCGCATGCTCCTACCCATACGTTGGCGGCACGAATCGAGTCCAACGGTGCCAAACTAAGGAGTCCATCCCCTAGATCGACCCGCGTCGCAGGGCAAGTGCATGGCTGCTTTTGGTCCGCGATCAACCCCGTATCCGCCACCTGGGGTCGCGCCACGTAGTCTCGAAGCAAATCGGCTGTGATCCCTCTAAGGAGGGAGATCCGTGACAGTAACACCCACTCTACTACCACCAAAGAGGGGTGAGGTCCCGTTCCTTCTTTGTATTCAACTCCTTTCGTGCAGTTACAATAATTTCTCTTGTGTAGGTTAACGTCACTGTGCTGGTACTAGGACCATCTTCTCTCGTCTCACCACACGGTACGGTTGTCAATTTGCTTGTGTTTGCTTGCATGCCGATGATGTTGTATTGTATGAAAATGAAGGTCTGACGAAGGCATCAATTGCCAAATGCTAACGGGAATAAACTATAACAGGAGTTCCTCAACAAACCAAGAATAAGTAATTTTTATTTGTACTGTAAAGTAATTTGGAAAAGTTGGCGACCCATTCTCGGAGGGGGGGGGGGAGGGGGGCGCTTCCCGCACTGCGTCCTTCACTGACATCTATGTAGAATAACATGCTCTTTAAACCCGATGCAAATTCTGTGCAAAACTCACGAAGAACCCACGATTTTCTCAGTCCTATGCAGAACCCATGCAGGTGTGCCGATACAAAACACGGTTTGTAGGTTTCCTGAGCACATTTGATCTCTTCCAGTTTTTCATATTCTGTTTTTATGCTGTGACATCTGGATGTCAAGTTTTCCGGATAGCAGTTAAGCAGCAATGAAATGATTAGCGATTGATGAGGTTTTCACGCCACGTCTAAGTTCTATGAACAAATTAAATATGAATTATCAACATGCCCTCACTTGCCTCTGACGTAAAACAATTGCATCAATGTTTTCATTGCCTGAAGGTGATAAAATTAGATCTTTAGTACATAGAACTGCTTTATCGAGGTAATGCACATTGAACCATAGAAAAGTACAGCGCTATGGAGACCCCTTGCAAGTAAAGTGGTGCAGTGAGTGGATGGAGCTGCAGCTCATATCATCTTCCAATACGAAAGAGGTTTTTCCCAGCCTGCGAAGGAATGACTGCCGGAAGAGCTCTATTAAAGGAAAAATGTTCATGCATTGGAAGGTTGTCAACATGGAGGAGACATGAATGTGATTATTCTAGAATGTTTTCTTTTTGTCAAGACGAACATGCGACTAGATGGACATGAAAATTGCCTTTCTATGCCCTCGGTTCATTCACTTGCTCTTTTTCAAGTAATCTCAACGAGAACTCGGATTTCCTTTCGTACGGTGGGCTGAAACAATAATTTATTTCGTAAATCGGGCGGGTCCAATTTTCAGAAGTTATCAAAACACCAAATACGTACAGGCAACATTCATGAGTTTGAAAATCTTGTTGACGATATCGTAGAGGAAGTCCCAGGGTTTCCTGGGCAAGTTTTAGAATCTGTCTGTGTTTCAGTATTGTTTCTCTGATAAATTTTAAGTTTTACCATCTAATGATGATGTAGTTCTGTTCGTTGGCTGCTCATTTGTGCATTGAGATCGTTGATATATTTTTATTCTTTTAATAGTGTTGTTTCTGGTTTAACTATGTGATAAATCTGATCAAACAGTGA